>OX442434.1:6073568-6178568 GCA_949361645.1 Spongilla lacustris | reverse complement strand
ATATACATGTGTGCATGTGTATATACATGTGTGCATGTGTATATACATGTGTGCATGTGTATATACATGTGTGCATGTGTATATACATGTGTGCATGTGTATATACATGTGTGCATGTGTATATGTGTGTGTGCATGTGTATATGTGTATACGTGTGTGTGCATGTATATGTATATATGTACATGCATACATGTTAACTATTGGGTTATCTCATGTCATTTGCACACTCTGTTCTTACAAGGATATAACTAAGCTCCCCAAGATACTGAGCAATGAAGAGGATGGGACAAAGCCAGAAAAGGACAAGGTGGACCTTGATAGGAAAAGGTAACATCATGCTCCCCTGCAGCAAAGGTTTTCATCTTTTTTTTTGCAGTTGTGCCACTTGTAAGCAGTCACATGACCCTCACCTGATGGTCATGTGCGACACTTGCAGTCACTCATACCACATCAGCTGTCTGGACCCTCCCCTTGCACGTGTGCCCAAGAAGAGCAACAAATGGGGCTGGTATGTTGTAGATCACACCTACCAAGGTGCTACGTCCTCTGCACACCTTCTCCTCCAGGCAGTGTCAGGAGTGCTGTCGGAGTAGCGATAGTGAGGTTAGCCCAGCTCCCCCAAAGGAGGAGGATGGTGGTGGGCGCACCACACTGTGCATCTCACGGTCTGGTCGCAAGATACACCCACCAAAGGCAATGTGTATGGAGTATACCCCTCCCAGTGCTGTAAGTGTAACTCCCACCCCACCCCCTTCTCTCCCACTCTCCCTCAGTAACCCCTCCCTCTAAGTGGAGGTGTGTGCATTATGTAACCACAAGTAACCTGACTGGAACTCCATGTCTGGGATGAAGATGCACTTTCAACTGTTGTCTCTTTCTTTGCTAGACCAAGAGGAGGCAGAGCTGAGCAGCTGCCATTTGAGCTCTGGAGAAGCCCCACCCCCACCCTGGGATAACACAGACATATACATTTTGTTTTTAGTAGAATACCAGTAGATTGTGTGGATATAAGTGAAGTGCACATGTATGCACACCAAGATGTATTATATTGGGATTTGGTATGCAGAATAACCATGGCAACATCCCAGAGTGAATATCTGTGATGCTATTCAGCTGGATGACAGAACTGGTTCATGATCACGGTGCACAGGTCCATCATCTGTAGGAACTCATCCCCTCCATCGAGCAGACGTTTGTCTATTAGCTACAAGGGGAAAGGGGGTTGGGAGAGGGAGGCAAAAGAACAGTGCAAGGAGTGTGGCTCTGCATGTAAAGCCCCCTCCCCCCAAACCAAATTTTCCATTCCAACTCACCCCCATCCGTTCTGATATAACAGATTTGCACTTGTCTGTGAGGGACTCGTCAGTAACAAGCCGGTCATGAAGCTTGAGGGCCAAATATTATCCATAGGTGCACATGAATGGCACAGTATGAATGTAACAGGGAGAGTGGTATGAATGTGTTGAGTTTGATGGCAGTATGAATACACAGAGTGGGAATACATGTACATATAGACATCTAGGAATCTGATAAGGTGTACTCAGGATGTGACTTCACATAGTTGTATCGCTCCTTTGTGCTAAGTACATGTACATGTACATGTAATGTTTGCTATGTGTGCTACAATACAAGCGTCAGAGATAGCCAGCTGACTTCTAACTACAAACAAGCGCTACGTGACATCACATGCTATCAGATTCCTGAAAGTTGTCTGGACTAACATTATTGTCCAAGGACATCTATTTACATTGGCCCCCCCCTCCCCCCCCCCTTAAAATCCATCGACCTCTTCATAGATGATTCACACCATTGAAATGGTGAACATCAGGGAGCTCACATAGAAACAAGCCATTATACGCATGGCTGAGTGACACACACATGTCTTGGCCTTGCAGGTGACCAGTTGAAAACACTTGTACACAATCTTAGCTGTCATCTTCAGGTACATGTAACCCATTGGCACTATAAGGCTTGTAGCAGTACAGGTACATGCTTGCAGCAGTACAGGTACATGCTTGTAGCAGTACAGGTACATGCTTGTAGCAGTACAGGTACATGCTTGCAGCAGTACAGGTACATGCTTGTAGCAGTACAGGTACATGCTTGTAGCAGTACAGGTACATGCTTGCAGCAGTACAGGTACATGCTTGCAGAGATGTATGTTCAAGGCACACAGAGCCACAAATGCCTACGTTGTTACTGGGTTCCAAATTAATGAGCAAGGTGCCAGGACCTTTATACCTGGCACAGTCATTGAGGGTGTGTGGACATGTATGAAGGGGTGTATGAAGGGGGTGGGACACATGTGAAGCGCCTTATTTATGTATACCTTACAAGTTTTACAGGGAATTATGTTTTCAAAGCTGTTGCCAGGGAACTAACCGTAATACCCATGACATGAGTGGGCTTTTGTGGACTGAAGTAGAAAACCAGTTGGTTGCGTTTCAAATTGATTACCTTATAGAAATGGTGGTATTTGCGTAACAAAAACATTAACCACATTATAAGTTCTTAGTTTTCAATATCAATATACCATAATTTTGAAACGTTTTCTAATTAATGCCTACTCTCCCACTTGAAACATCTATCACCAGGACCTCAATTTAATAAACCATCCTTTAATAATACACAGAACCTCCCCTTTATGCACTAAACCCCAGCTACTACTCCACGCACATTGTAAGTTTCCATGGTTGCATTGGTTGTCAATTGCTTATTCATAAACTTATCCATAATGCTATTCATCAGACCTAAGCCATACACATACCTGCTCTCATGAATGACTCAAAAATAACCACACCTGCACATAAAATCAGGATTCCATTTCTAAAGCAACACTCCTACCTGCTAAGTGTACATTACAGCACCCACAACAGACACACATACCTGGTTGACAGTCTGAGCACACGAATATCCCTCGGCCATCAGCGACTGCAGAAGAAGATGCAATGACACACGCACATATATAGTGGCCAAATTCTGTACCTTTACGCATGTCTGCAGTCGGTCATAGCAGTCGGAATAGCAAGCCTTAATTAGATCATCAAGTACAGGCTCTGGAATAACCTACAGTACATATGTGTGTGTGTGTGTGCACATGCGCACAAGTACATGTTATGTTTATGTATGTGTACACAATTGAACAAAGGACACTTTGCTTCCTACTAAACATTACCCTCACCAAACGTACCCCTGCATACCGTCACCAAACGTACCCCTGCAATCTCAAGGATGTCGGCAGGTGCAATGACATCACAGGTCTTGAACCGATGGGCACTCTGTAAGAAAGTGATAGCCTGGGTGGAAGGAAGGCACAGATAAGGGGGAGTGTGGAAGGAAGGCAGAGATAAGGGGGGAGGGTGGAAGGAAGCACAGATAAGGAGGGAGGGTGGAAGGAAGGCACAGATAAGGGGGAGTGTGGAAGGAAGGCAGAGATAAGGGGGGAGGGTGGAAGGAAGCACAGATAAGGAGGGAGGGTGGAAGGAAGGCACAGATAAGGGGGAGTGTGGAAGGAAGGCAGAGATAAGGGGGGAGGGTGGAAGGAAGCACAGATAAGGAGGGAGGGTGGAAGGAAGGCACAGATAAGGAGGAGTGTGGAAGGAAGGCAGAGATAAGGGGGGAGGGTGGAAGGAAGCACAGATAAGGAGGGAGGGTGGAAGGAAGGCACAGATAAGGGGGAGGGTGGAAGGAAGCACAGATAAGGAGGGAGGGTGGAAGGAAGGCACAGATAAGGGGGAGTGTGGAAGGAAGGCAGAGATAAGGGGGAGGGTGGAAGGAAGCACAGATAAGGAGGGAGGGTGGAAGGAAGGCACAGATAAGGGGGAGTGTGGAAGGAAGCACAGATAAGGAGGGAGGGTGGCACAGATAAGGGGGGAGGGTGGAAGGAAGGCACAGATAAGGGGGGAGGGTGGAAGGAAGGCACAGATAAGGGGGGAGGGTGGAAGGAAGGCAGAGATAAGGGGGAGGGTGAAAGAAAGGCAGAGATAAGCGGAGGATTTTACAAAGAAAAAGACCTGAACATGAGTGTTTGAATAATTACAATACTTGCTCACCTTTCTGAGGTCCCCTTCAGACACCTGTACAATCTTATCCATCACCTACCAGGCAGCACACAACACTGTTAATGTATGTCTACTGAACCATCCCCTTCCCACCATTAACCCTTCTCATACCTACCCCTGACCACACCTACCCCTGGTTGACACTTCACATCTTCCTTCTCTGCGATGCACTCCAGCCTGCTCTTCAAGACATCTATTGCCAGAGGCTTGAAGCGAAACTTGGAGCATCGCGAGGTTAGTGGTTCAATGATCCTACAAAGTGTAGGATACACACTTTAATACATGAACCTACATAGCTCCTCCCCACAGAAGCTACAAGCAGGACACACACACACACTCACACACACACACACACACACACATACACACACAATACATACACATACATACACACACATACACACACATACACACACACACACACACACACACACACACACACACACACACACACACACACACACACACACACACACACACCTGCTAACATAGTTGCATATCAAACAAAACCTAGTTGTCTTGGACTCTTTCTCCATGGTCCTCCGCAGAGCTGCCTAGAGTGGTTATGTTGTGAGTGCATTGTGTATGTGAGGGTGAATTGTGTATGGTACGAAAATGCATGACACCTGTGCACTGTTGGTCATGGAGTCCGCCTCATCCAGTATGATGATCTTGAAGGAAGGGTATGGATGGCCACTGGATGGGAGGGATTAGGGAGTAATGAAAATTGATTGTACTAAATCACCAACATGCACACACACACATGCACGCACACACACACACATGCATGCACACACACATGCATGCAAACACACACACACACACACACACACACACACACACACCCACAAACTATATACATGTCTGTAGGAGCTGACAAACTGATGAGATTCAATACTTGTTTTCAAGCCACTAGACACACACCAGTGAGTATTATTCATACTGGCTGTGCTGCACACCTCCCCCCCTCTACCCTGGATGAATATACTACATAGGCAAAGTGTTGACATCCAATGACCTTTCAGTGCACACCAAAGGTCAAGGGGAAAGGGGAGGGATGTGGAGGGGGAGGTGGTTACCACACGTGAGGGGGAGGGGTATCTCAAGTTCAACTCTGATTTGCCTTACTCTGCTCTGACTGTAGAGCACACAGACTGCTGGGCAAAAGTCTTGATCTTGTCCCTGACAACTTGAATACCACGCTCATCAGATGCATTCAGCTCCAGAACACGAGACTTAAAGAGTTCTGGGCTAAGGAAGGGAGAAGGGGAGTGGGGATTGAGAGGTAAGGGAGCATGATGTGTGTGAATACATACTACTAATGCCTCCTAGGCATGGAAATGTACACTCACCCATATAACTGCCTACAAACAGCCAGTATGGCAGATGTTTTGCCAGTGCCTGGGGGCCCATAGAAAAGAAGGTTTGGTACCTGAAGTGAGAACGTGTACCAGAGGGCACATTGAATTATACTCCTCACATCTGCTCCTTGTAAGCATTTTTTCAGTACCGACACTACTTCCTCCTGATAAACTAGGTCATCTACAGAATGTGGACGGCTGTATTAGAGAAAAGTCACGTGATGAATCAAACCATGCCAACGCCTCTCAGTCTGGGCAATTCTCGTACTATTTTTCTACCCATGGAATGTTTTTGCGCTCCGGTTTTTCCGCGGTCTTTAGCGCGGTTCCCTTCGAACTCCGAACAGCTCCTTTTAAAAATGCCTCCATACAGTTTAATAGCACGGCCAATCACGTGATTCTTACCATAACCGTTGAATATAGATTTACTTAGCACAAACAAGAAAATTAAATTCACTTCGTGTTGCCCGCCACTTAAGTTATTAATTCCAAGGACTCATATACGCTCTCGAGCTAGCTTGCAAGAAGAAAGCATAAAGGATAACCGTTATTCTGAGCAGTGAGTTATGAAATGTGCATGGCATTCCCACCTCAATATGCAGCTGCACGATGCTCTAACCCCCCCCCCCCCCCCCCCCCCCGTCCAGCCATCACAACTATAATTTGCAGTGAGCCCCTCCCCTTTTATTTATGCTCTTTGCGTGCACGCATTTTCTATCTAGACGGAGTTTGGTGGACGCCTTCCAACGCTCCTAATGGCTGCCTTCATCTCGCTGCTTAGCAATGTTTTGCTTGCGCTTACTCTTGTAAAAGCCGGACATGCGCAGGGGGTCAGGCCCACGCTGAAGCTCTTTGCCGGTGGAGGAAACGAAGCTACTGTTTATTTTGTGGTGGGAGATGGAGAAAGGGCGGTGTCGCTGGTAACAAATCCGAACGGGACCAACATAGTGAGCGATCCCGACAGCAATGTCACGGCAGTTGATTTCCTAATTCAGGGGGCTAAGAGCAGCAGCGAAATACTCACGTACGCCCTGCCCCCCGGGTACTTCCTTAATCTTATCGGGGAGTCTTACAACTTTGCAAAGCTTAGTTCGCAATCACTGCCATCTGATTTTAGCTTCCTGTCCACCGTAAAATACCAGGCCAATCTGTCCATAAGCGCCATCTCGCAGCCTGCACGTAACATCACAGTAACGGCTTATGACGCTGGAGGAGTTGGTCCCTCATCGGTGATCCATTTGGTGTTCATTCCGCCGACATTGTTCCCGCCCGTGTTTAGCGCGTCGACTTACTACACCAAACTGTTTCAGAACACTTCGGATGGAAGCACTGTCGCCGTGAATATCAGTGCGGTGGACCCCGCCGGGTGGCCAGTAACTTACTCCATCCAACAGTCCACACTTTATAATGCCTTTGTCATAAACCCGCTTACGGGTGTCATTCAAATCAGCTCATCGAGAGCGGCGAACTCAGTGTCTGCCCGAATCGTTCTCATCACCGTATTGGCCACCGATATTCCATTAACGGATCCCGCAAAGACGGGGACAGCCACGGTAAACATCACGGTGTTCCATCCACCAGCTTTTACACAGAGCAGCTACACTTTTTCTACGCCGGTTTTGGGCCAAGTGGTTGCAACCGATTTGGACGGAGACGTCCTTACTTATTCATTCGCCAGTCCACAATCCAACTTCGTAATTAACAGCGCCACGGGCGCGATATCTACCACGGGGTCACTTACGTTGTCAGTATACACGTTCGTGGTCCAGGTAACAGACGGTGTGTATGTGGTTCAAGTCAACGTCACCATCAACGTACCCACCATTATTGGTGTAGCCATTACTCCGGCTAGCTCGATGGTAAACATCTTGCTCGACACCAAGAACTATAGCGTCTACCTGAGCAGCGCTTCGATAGTTCAGGACAACACGGCGAATCCTGTCAAAGGCACAGCGGCCCTTACAGCGCAACTCAACGGAGCACCTGTAAGTCATACACAATCACTATACATGTATTTTACACACATAATATTCCATAACGAATCCCCCAGGGGCCCCAATTCACTTTTTTTTTCTTCCCTTCCCCAATTTACCTATTTCCCCCCCCCCCCCCCCCCCCCCCAGTCCTACCTGGGATCCAAATGATTACCATCCATAATTCAAAACCGCGAGTCTGCAATTGATTTTTTAAAAAGAATTAGCTCGGAGTTTTTTAAAATTATACATTTCCGTATTATGAGTTTTGCGTGCGCCAAATTTGCGTATGTGGCTCTTACTCAAACTACGGATTGGTCAAATTGTAGACCATCACCTTTTCATTTATATGATGTCATACCTAGCAACTGTGATGTCAGTCATACCTACCGTGAGTACAGTTCACTTGAAATCAACCGTGATGGAAGAACTAAACATTTTCCACTCTAAACACAATCAAACCAAACACAGTTCCGGAAGAATTTACCTGTTCTAACGAGGGGGGGGGGGGGGGGGGGGGGGGGCAAGAAAAACTGTACGGACCCCATCGTCTAATATTGTAGAGTTTAAAGACGGGAGTACGAATCTGCTTTCAAAATAAAAATCGGACTTGAAAGAAAAAACGATATAATGGTTTAAAAAGGGGCGTAGGGGTGGTACCCCCTGCTAAAATTACATTTTATCACGTATTTTTAAAATCTTTTTTCTTTCGCTTCGAATTTACATGGGAGTTGCATGATTCTATTTCTCTCACCTAAAGGACTTCACTGAGATCCCACATACAATCGCTAGACACTTGTGAAACAGGCAGCGAACGATTTAACATTTAACCCTCTCGTGGTAGTTTCCTAATTTGGTTAGCTATGGTGTGGCAAGCGCAACGATATTGTTAATTAACGTACAACGGCACTATGAATCCGATTCATGCAAACGGAAGACCGCAGAGATGAACATGCAGCAATCGCAGCCACCTGCAGAAAAGAGGCAGCGGCTCCTGTGCACGAGCGCTGCAAATGCTGCTTCTACCGAGGAAACCCGTTGGGATTGCTTGCAATGAATCCGTTGCCATTGCTCGCGAGGAATCCGTTCGTAGTGTAGCGGAGCAGAACCAGAGGTTGCCTAAGGCTAAGCCGTTCTGTCGGGGGTATTTGCCAGATGTGCCTTCGCCCTTCGTCCAAAACTGGGCATTTGCAGCACACAAGGTGGATCTAGTAAATGGTGCAAAAAAAAAACATTCTGCTGGTGGACAGGTGGAGTCCAACTGTCCATTTGCCTATATAGAGTAGCTTTTGTTTCTTGTTTTGTTGTTGGCAACTTGTTGCAATGATGTTCTACATGTAAAGCGGATAGCCATAATGCGGAACAATCACAGTTCGTGGTTTATCCTATGCCAGTGCGTGGTTAGAAAAGTTACCCAGCAAAAAGAAAACCACCTAAAGAAGACCTGAGAAAAATATAGTGTCGTCTGTTGTAACTTTAATTAAGTGTAACAGCTTGTAAGGATTCGTTCGAGCAATGGACCTTTTTAATACCGTTGACGTCACGCCCTTGAAGTCAAAGTGGTTAAAGGCTATTGTTTTCTAGGTGGTTTCATTGGAGACCACGACAGCACCAAGGCTTCTGTACAGAAAAAGATTGCGGAATGGACGAACAGTGTTGTCGAAACTGTCCAAAGTGGCTGAATCACAACCTCAAGCAGCTTTTTCTGCCTTGTCCAAGTCTTTACAGTTTGCATGGTCATACTTACATACTCCCCAACTTTGATGATGAGTATGTCCCAATTCAAGATGCAATGAATCAGATGTTCTGGACAGCAATTTTTGCAGGCATGCCTGTTTACACTTTCGCAACATCTGGAGAGGCACATCAAATATTGCGGATGCCATCAAAGGCTACAAACAGTTTTCCACCGCTCCATCCAAATGTCTGAAGCAGCATCCAACATGCACAACCATTCTTCAGCAGAACAATGAGGACAAGCTAGCTTCTACAAAAACAAGATGAACCATAACCAGATCAGTTGATAATAGGTCATCATAGTGGTTAACAGTCTTGCCCATTGCCCTCATTGTGATCTGTCATTGTCTGAATTCCTTGCCTAGGTGGCAGTGTGAATGTAAAAAAAATAGCCGAACTTGTGGGGGACATCTTTAGTAAAAATGCATTATTGCAAAGTAGAATCTTATGCATTTTAGTTATTTTGTTACCTATATAGACCCGGCTTTGTAATGTAGTCAAAAGTGCTATGTATATAATTGTCAGCTAGGTTTGCTCAAAGATACGTCATTTGAGCGGGAAAGTGGAAGTTGAGGCTGTACATTTATGTGGCAAAATAATTATGAAAGAATAGAAGTACAAGACAACAACAGTCTGCACCAGGACTCAGTGCCCTGTTTACTCTTCCCATTTCCATACCACTCACTGCTGCTCTTGTCCCCAATGCATTCCAACTTAAAGGAAACGTATCTATGAACTTCCATTAAGCTGAGCTGGGTGAACAATGAAAATGTCAAGTTAATCAACTGAAGCTTCCAATATGTCTCATACACGGTTTGAAGTATTCTGAAGTCAAATACACCTTTCAAATTGTCAGGTGGACGCTATCAGTTTTTAGTTGCATCACTACAGTGAGAGATGTTAGTTTCCATTTCTCCGGGGCTCTAACTCTATAGGCTAAAATATAGAGATGTTAGGAGTACTAGTAATGAATGAAATTGATAACAGACAATGTATGCAAACCTACAAAGCAATGCTAGGCAATGATGAACCATGTGCTTATACCTGTGGCATAAGATGAATTTGAGTAGATCAAACTTGAGGTTCCAAGTGCCTATGTAACCATAAAATCCAATTGGAGCTCATGATTCACTTCTGGTGAAATGCGGAATGTACGTAAGGAAATAGATTCATAGACCTGTTTCCAATCCATTGCTCTAGTATCGATAATGTCTCCGAACAAGTGCTCCACTAACTCCATTCCTTGGACAATCCCAAACCTGTGGAACGTGCACCTCATGGTACCTACTTGATGAAGCCCAGAAGTGATGAGGTACCCTTGTGGTGCGCATGTATTGGAAGGACCCTACGCTCAGGGACAGGAATGATATCTAGTCTTGTACCCAGACCCACTTAAATAACTATCATTTGCAGTTTTGTTCTCTTCAGGGTCTGGGGTGATCTACATGTAATGCTTACGTAAGTGGGTAAGGGGTGATCTACATGTAATGCTTACATAAGTGGGTCTGGGTGCAAGACTACAAGAACAAGAGTGAAATGAAAATCTGCAGTATTTGATGCTGGGTACTTGACCTTGAGGAATGGTGACACAGCTACTGGTTGCGAAAAGGGTGGAATGTCACTGCTCCACCTCGACTAGGGCCACAAGGACTAATGACCATTGGAAGTTCTTTTTTAAATACCACGGGCATCAGTAAAGATGCTAGACCTTACTCATGCTCTGAGGACACTGGCTAAGAAGGTTATAGTGCATGTAACGAGTTACATGCAGGTGCGCAATAATTTAATGTTCATGTAATTATTATATCATGGCATCTCCACTCCAGTATCAAACTTCATGCCTTTCCCTCTACAGGTTACTCCGTTTCCACTCATTTCGGGATGCTGCGAGTGCGCGCCAACCTGCGGCAGTGCCTTTTCCCTTTGCAAAACATCCTTCGCCACCAGTTTTAACCTCTTCTCGGGTGCAACATCTCTCCTAAGTGCAGCTGCAGGCGGGCCCGTAGCCAGCAATACCACCTGCAGTGGGGACACAGTATACACCTTCAATGGAGCGCCCGGTTTCACTAACAACCTTATCGTGGAGAGTTCAATACGAAACAGCCTATTGACCATCACAAATAACTTCACTATCTCGATGTGGATACAGGATTACAAGGCTGGCTCAGCATACATACTAGCCTTTGAAGACACTACAACATTACGATATTTCCATTTGTTCGAACAGTCATTAACCAGGTTTGTAGTCTTTTATGTGCGAGCAGCCATACCTGGATCCTCCTATGACAATGGTGCGGGCACAGAGGTGGAGGTGGACTTCATGTATGATGCGACCCTCAGCCCGAATGGGCTGAGAGATAACATGTGGCATTACATCACCATCTCAGTGAACTATCCAGTGATGCAGTTCACAGTCGATGGTGTGGTGTACAACATAGTGGCATACTCCTATTATGACCAGAACCGCAACAAAGTGCCCTCATCAGGATTAGTAACACCAGGTACCGTCATGCCAGCGCCGATAATGGACAAGACAGGCAATGCTGTCATCAATGTGCGCATCGGAGGCAGCAGCGTGCGCCAGACTACGGGGTACGTTGTGAAGGGAAGCATCAGACAGATGTACTTCACCTCCCTCATGGACAGTAAGACCTACAGCTGCCTGGCCTCATGCAACAATCAGATATACTCTGATGGTCGTGTGCCTCAGATATCCACCAGCTTCAACCCTGTCTCGAGGACACTTTCCTTCAGTGGGACCAACAGCCCCTCTGTATACACAAGCTTCCTCCAGAGCTTAGTGTATGCAGACAACGGGTATCTCCCACCACAGGAAACTGGTTCAACTCGTATTGTTACTTTACAGGTATTGTGACTGTAGTTTGTGTTAAACTGCTTCATACTTTATACAATCTCTCCCACAGATTACTGATGGTGCTACTCCAGCAGCTACAGGTACGGCCACTGTGACAATCACTGGACTTTCAAATCAGTTTCCTCCTGTGCTTGATGCTAATGGCAACCTAGTCAATAACATTAATTACAATACTATACTAACTGAAATAACTAACCCCAGTGTGTCTATTTATGACTCCAGAGTGTTCATCTATGACCAGGACATCAATCCGTATATAGCCTGGGTGACAGTCAATATCACCAATCCACTACAGCCAGTGTCCCAGGAGTACCTCACCCTCACACAAGCCCCTCCCTCTACTCTAACAGTGGTGGGCCAGGGAACTCGAACCATAACCCTCACCTCCATAGGCCAGTTGGCAACAAATGCCGACTTCATCACAGCTCTGATCAGCATCGTGTACACCATTCCCAATGAGGCTGTGGGCGGAGTCAGGATCATTCAGTCCACCATCTACGATGGAAAGTACATGAACCAGCCGTCAACCTTCACATATGTCACTGTCATGGCGATAGACAATCCTCCAATCCTCACCTTCCCCACAGGAGTGGTATTCTACGTGGAGGGGGGTCCACCCGTGTACATAGCGAGCAGTGCCACCCTCCAGGACCCAGACAACACCACCCTGGTCTCTGCAAACATACAGCTTGGTCAGGTGTTTGACGTGGGGTATGAGTACCTCTCCCTCAACCTGGCAGTGGCTCCCGGGGTAGTGTGTAGTTCCACCCCCTGCAATGGAACGACCCTCACCATCACTGGTGTTGTGTCTGTGGTGGCTTACAGTCAACTCATTCGCACATTGCAGTACGTGAACCTCAAGCCGATAAGTAGCTACCCGAGCCTTCACAGCAGGAATGTCATGATCAGTGTGAGTGATGGTATCCTCCTGGGCAGTGCCTCCATCATTGTAGATTTTCTGCCGAGCGGTCAACGTATCGTGATCAATCTGAATGCTCCCAACCAGAACTATAGCACGAACTTCACCCAGGGTCAGCCCAATCCCATACCAGTAGTGGGTGCCATCACGGTGGTGGACCCGACTGTTACAACTCTGCAGTCTGTGGTGGTCAGCATTCGCAACCCTGTGCTAGGTGAGACACTCATCTTGTCCTCGTTCTTGGACATCCCCTTGGCTGTGGAGATCAACAACGCCCTCAAAACTATAACTTTCAGCGGTATAGCCGACACCAGCATCTATCTCCAAGTTCTGTCAACAGTGAGGTATTTCAACGATGAACCCGAGCCACTCCCATACACACGTTATGTCGACTTCCTGGTTAACCCAGGGGGTGGAGCTCCACTGTTCGCCGCCACTACAAACATCACCATCATCAACACATATGCAAATGCTCCTGTCTGTACCCCAAGCTCATCCAGTATCAGCATATTGGTCAACACGACAGCCAACACCACACTGTACACCTTCTCGGCATCAAATCCAGACATTGGAATCTACGGACTGTTTCAATTCACGACCTCCTGGGGAGCGCTGGCCTTCCTGCAGGTGAACTCCAATGGTACGGTCACACTCATACAGTCAGTCCTCTCTCAGACAATCAAGGTGTTTAGCATTGTTGCCCAGGTCTGTAATTTTGCCACCCCAGCTATGTGCTCCAACTGCTCTCTGACAGTCAACATCATTGACATCAACCACTACCCTCCTGTGTTTGACAAGTCCTCATACCAGGTCCCGGTTCAGGAGCACACCGGCAACATCACTCTGGTGTCCTTCAACATAACTGACAGTGACACTGGGAGCTCGGGTCAACTCAAGGAGCTGGGCATCTTGAGTGTATCTCCCCCTGGTTGCCAGGGACACTTCAGTACAACCATTGCCCCGCCTTCCCTCTTGGTTTCAAACCTCAACTACTCCGTCGCCTCCTATTGCAGCCTGACCCTGCAGGCCATAGACCAGGGAGTGTACCCAAGTCCCCTTAGCAGTACAGTGCAGGTAAATGTCACTGTTCTGAACACAAAGGCATCATTTTCGGGCAACATCACTTTGACAGTTATTGATAACAACATGCCTAATATTCAGATTGGCTCTGTCACTGCGACAAATCCTTATAACATCACCATTACGTACTCTCTCCTTGGTACCAGCCAGTTCAGCATCAACAGCCAGACAGGAGCTGTTACCATCTTGTTCATGACATATTATAAAGTAGCGTCCGCATACACTTTTCAAGTTTTGGCTTCTGACACATTTGGCAGATCAGCACTGGCCAATGTGGCTGTGCAGGTCACACCCCTTGGCAATAACCCTCTGGTGCTGGACCTTAACGTCACTGATCCAACAAGGTATGATGCAGTCACACCAGTAACCTTTGTGGAAAATTCCAACACTCCAGTCACACTCATAACATACCCAGCTATCTATGAGGTAAACCCTATTCCACTCTTGGTAGTGAAAATCATGGTCACTGTCGCAAATAGTCCAAATCCCAGTGCAGAGCAGTTATCTGTGCCAAACCTCCCCCCATCCTTCACATCCTCCCTGGCTCCAGGGCAGCTGTCTATCACACCATCAGGCAGCAGTGTCTCCAACATCACCCAGATCTTACTCCTGCTCCAGCAGATCCAGTTCCTCAGCACGGAATATGTGTTCAGCTCCTGCAATGCTGCGCTTTACCCCTGCCTGTATGGGTCCCTCTCCAGGACCATCCTCTTCACTGTTATGGACAACTTCAACACCTCATTGCCGCGAGCTGCCTACGTGCTGTTGCAGCCTGTCCGCCACCCCCCCGTTATAAACTTGAACATCCTGGTAACAACGGGTAGCTACATAATCGCTTTCTTACAGCAGCAGGGTCCTGTAAACCTTGTGAGCCTCACCACCGCCAGCATAACAGGCCCTGACAGCCAGTACTTCGCCTACCTTGTCTGTCAGCTGACGGCCTTTGACGGCAGTAGTGAGTTCCTCCTGCTCAATGGCGCCCTTCCCTCCTCACTGTCAGTGGCTTATCTAAACAGCAGGCACACTGTCAATATTACTGGGGTGGGCACAGCTGCTAACTACACCTTGGCCCTCAGCCTCATTCAGTACAATAGTACTGCACTCTCCCCAAACACCACCACCAGGACTGTCGTGTGCTTTGTGTCCGATGGAGTTTTGCAAAGTAACATGGCATCCGTCTTGATATCTTATCAGCACTTGAGGCGTGCGCCGTACATCCAACTGGGCGCTAGCACGGCATCTTATACTGCCATCTTCACGGAGCGAGGTGGTCCAATCCCACTTGCCTCCAGCCAGGCAGTCATCACTGATACAGATGATACCAACCTCTCTCTCCTCAATGTCACCCTCCTTAATGCCTTTGGACCGACAGAGGTGCTGGGTTTGAACGCCACGCTTGTGTCGGCTGCGTCTCTCACGTACAGCTATGCGTACCCAACCCTTAGCATCAGAGGGAATGCCACCATTGAGACCTACATTAGCATTCTGGTTACCATCACATACAACAACACCAATGCTGAAATTGCCAACATAAACGCACGCCAGGCGGTTTTTGTGGTTGCTGACTCAATTGGCCTTCCGAGTTCTCCCGCATATACGACAATCAACAGTGTGCCAGTTGACAACCATCCTCCTGTGTTTACGCCTTCAAATTTCTATTCCTTCTCTGTATTCGAGAATGCCACCATTGGCACCTCCGTAGGCACTGTGAGTGTCACAGATGCAGACCTTCCTGCCAACCTGAACAGTGCCACATTTTCAATTACAGTTGCCACCCCCAGTATTGGCACTATGGATTTTGCGCTACTTGCTACGTCTTCAGGAAGTGCTGACCTGAGGAGTGCATACTACCTCAGCTACGTAATGCGTTCAAAGGCGTATGCACTCCAGATCACTGCCACGTCTGGACCCTTCATTGTGGGGGCATCCATCAATGTCAGCGTCATCAACCTCAACCTTTATCCTCCAGTGTTTGTAAATCTAACTTCAAACCTCACTTCAAACCTCACTACAAACTTCAATTCTACAATAACTGTTCAGATATACGAAGACACGCCAATAGGCACTCGTATCCCTGGAATCCGTGCAGTGGACCCAGATAACCTAAATTCCATCATGTATTCTCTCACTGGCAGTGCCTATTTGGTGCCAACCTTAGTTAGGATTGACAGTCTCACAGGGGACTTCATTGTTAATGGTTTCATCGACAGAACCAACCCTTCGTTGTCCATCCTTAATCCAGTGGTTGTTTCGGCGAGTGATGGCACATATACAAGCACTGCCACAGTGATAATTGAGATACTCTACCTCAACAAATATCTCCCTGCCTTCACCTCTGCTGTCTACAATGCCTCGGTCACTGAGGACACTTCACCTCCTCTCCCCCCTATAGTAACCGTGGCAGCCATTGATGCAGATGAGGTCCCATATAGCACACTGCCCGGCTTTGTCTCCAAGATCACTTACTCCATCCTCCTCACCAGTTCTTACTCCAGCTCCTTCTCGATCAACAGCACCACCGGTCAACTGTACCAGATTGCATCGGTGTCTGCAAAGCAGATAGCCTCCTTCTCTCTCGTGGTACAGGCCAGTGACAATGACCCACTCCCCACCGTCCAGTATTCTAACACCACTGTGGTCGTCCAAGTACAGCATGTGGATAATCTGCCCCCCGCCATCCTCACACCGAACAACACACAGATTGTTGTTCCAGAGGTCACACCTCCCTTCTCCAGCGTCTACACCGTTTTGGCCACAGACCCTGACTGGGCACCAAGCCTCCAGTACCTGCTGCTAGGAGATGGCCTGCTATACTTCTCCATCAATTCATCCACCGGAGTAATCAGCTCCATAAACCCTCTCACTGCCGATGGCCCAACCCCTCGCATCTTCAGTTTCACTGTTCGTGTTACTGATAATAACACGTCACCTCTTCACTTGGTCAATGCATCCTCATCTATCTCCATCACCATCATCATTGCTGATGGCAACACACAGACACCAACCTTTGACATCAGCAGCTATGGGGCTAACATCAGCGAGGGTCTTCCCCCTAACACACCCATTCTTTACGTCCATGCAACGGACACCGACTATGGGTACGACCCTTATGGGCAGCCCAATGGCAACAATCTGGTGTCCTATTCCCTCCTGAACGCACAGGGCAACTTCTATATTAACAGTACCACTGGGCTTATTTACAGCAATGCCACTTTCAACACCCTGAAGCAGGCTGTTTACACATTTCTGGCGGTCGTTGTGGACCTTCCGATGTATGACCAGCCAAGGTCATCCACTGCCAACGTCACCGTTGTTATATTGACTGTGAACAAGTTTCAACCTGCTGCCTATCCAAATACTTATGTTGCAACTGTTCCTGAAAATGCCAAGACAGGGGACCTTGTCAGCACGTATGCTGCGGTACAATGGAGTCCAAAAAGTAAGCCTTGACAGTGTGTGCGTATGTGTGGGTTATGCGTGTGTATGCGTGTGTATGTGTATGGGTGTGTACATGTAGGGGAACATGGGTGTGTGCACATATGGGAACAGGGGTGTGTGCACAGATGGGAACATGGGTGTGTGCATGTATGGGAACATCGGTGTGTGCACATATGGGAACATGGATGGGAATGTGGACCCGTGTTGTGCATGATGTTCATGTACACGTACCTTCAGTACCACTTGCAGCCAATAACTTAGCACTGTGGTAACCTATTTCATCATTCCTACATAAATGTGTACATTAAAATGCTCTTGTTTTCTGATATCTAGTTGCAAATGGCATGTACCTGAGGAAAGTTACAGAAATGTCAATAGTGAACTTGGTTGACAGCGTGATGCTTTGCCAGTACCTAGTGGTGAATGGCACATCTCTGCAGCTCAATGAAATAACTTACCTTAATGGGGAGAATTGTGTGAATACTACAGCTGTTCCTCTTTGGACCCAGACCTTCATCATGAGTGTTATCAACAGTACACTGGTAAGCCTGATATGATGGGAGGAAGGGGTACCACTGGTAAGCCTGATATGATGGGAGGGAGGGGTACCTCTGGTAAGCCTGATATGGTGGGAGGGGTACCTCTGGTAAGCCTGATATGATGGGAGGGGTACCTCTGGTAAGCCTGATATGATGGGAGGGAGGGGTACCTCTGGTAAGCCTGATATGATGGGAGGGAGGGGTACCTCTGGTAAGCCTGATATGGTGGGAGGGGTACCTCTGGTAAGCCTGATATGGACTATTGTACTAGCTACATTCCTAAGTCTCTTCTTATTGGTCTCCCTTCTGAATTTAACTGCCAAAAAATAAATTTTTGTTCAATCACCACAATAGATTTTGACATTAGGTTTAACCCTTTCAGTTTATGATATGTTTTCCCCACGGCATGGCAGGACCCACTCATTGCAGTTCCACTCTCTGATGGCACCAACAGTGACCTGCTTGGAATATTTGGCCACCCTCCAAATCCTGACACAGAGGCATTGTACGTGCGCACAGTACTGTACATGTAGCTGCAGCCTTGACCTAATGCTTTTTTTACCTTAGGTATCTAACCCTCAACACTGCCTTTAACCTGGAGAAACTGCAGGTCTTAAGCCGCACAGTTATCTTCTACACAGATTCATATGTGATGGCTCTAAATGGGTTAATTGACAATGGAAACTTGCAGTGCAACCTGACTGGGGGGGGCCCCATTGTACTAAACCACACCTACAACCTCCCTGGCGACTTCAAGAGCTGCAGCTTGGTGCAGGGAGGCTTCTATGCTGGCACCTTCTCCAATACTTACTCTGCCACCCAGCTGTATACTCTCTCTGGGTACAACGGTCAATGTGGTGTGTTGTACGGTCCACTGGCCCAGCCACCATCTCCTCCGCTGAGCTCAAATGCTCTGTCTGTTGGTGGGAAGGTGTTTGTCAGGGTTGGTCCTGCCAACTGCACGCTTGGAGGTGAGCCTTTAAATTACAGTGGTGTGCAAAGGTGTTACCATATAAGGCTACAATGGTGTGCAAAGGTGAACTAAAGATTACCATAGATTTCAGCATGACTTGAGTAGAGAATAAGCCTTCGAAAAATAATGTACCGGTATGTGTTAATGTAGATAGTAACAGATTTTTACTGCAGGAATCTATAGGGAGAAGTACAAAAACAACTTTTGAGGTGGATAAGTGCTCTTTTTTGTATTTTTAAATTGCTATTTGGTTTAAAGGACACTAACTATACCAATAGCTTTAGAATTTACTGGAAGAACATCTATTGGCATCAGAGACCATGAAACAGATATATATAATCCTGAATAAAGCGGGCAACAGCTAGCATGCAAATCTTGAATTGAACCACGCTGTGAAAAGGCACATTTTGAAAAGCTTGGTGCATGAGTTTTGATCTAGAGCAGCTGCAAAGGTGACATGGCTATAAGCATTGTGTTTACTAGGCAATAACATGCATGGCAGCTGGATTTAGTCAATACAAACCTATATGTTGTCAGCTTGTATGTATTTTACTGTATGTGGTAGTGGCATTATACTCACCATCATAAAAAACAAGGAGATATAAAAACATTAAGTTTGTGGTGTATAGGATTTGAAGGCAATGGTGGTGTAAAAATAAGGAAACAAATGATTAGAGGTACATGTATGATAAACATAATATTCCATTGCCTTTAAATTCCTAACTTTCTCAGAGAGAATGATTGTGGTCAATTGAATGTCAGCAACTTTAGTTTCCATATTTGTTTATAATAATGATACCTGTAAACCCCAGTTTTAATGATAAAATCTTTTACTTTCACCTGCTGGTGACTACTGCACTATATAAGTTCTTTTGTTATCTCTTTGCAGTGAGCTGTTGGGCTCCATCCATTGTGGACTGCAGCCCCACCCTTGGCTCCTCAGCTCCTATAAAGCTTGCCCCCCTCAACATCAGTGTCACTGATCCCGACGGAGCAGCATATACCGTCCTCCAGTTCTCCATAGCAAGTGGCAATGTTAACAACGCCTTTACCATCAACCCGAGCACAGGAATTCTGTCAGTTAACCGAGCGTTGGATTACACAGTGGACCCACATGTGTTCTACCTGACGCTAATTGTTTCTGATGGAGTGCACAGCTCTACGTTCACAGTCAACATCTCCATTGCTGATGTGACCCACCCCCCAGTCCCAAAACAGTCCGTGTACAATGTATCAGTGGCTGAGCAAATGCCAGTAGGCACCAGTGTTGTGCAGGTGAATTTTACAAGTCCAACTGGTAATGGCCTTTTCTTCTCCCTGAGCAACTCTGCTGACTTTGTGATAGATGCATCCACTGGCCTCATCAAAACCAACAGGGTGTTTGATTACGAGGTGGACAGCAACGTGTTCGTATTCACAGTTTTTGCTTTGGACTTGCAGAATTTGCCGGTTCTCACCGGTAATGTTACTGTTATTGTTACCCTGCTGCCGATCAATGATGAGCGTCCAATCATGAATGCTTCTCTCATCCCTGGACGAGTCTACTACCAACAAACGCCACCAATCACATTTGCCATTGTCACTGTGCAACACCTCAGTATCTTCCCCATATACTATGCAACAGTGCAGATTGAAGATGCAGGAAACATGGCGGCAGAGATTCTGTCTGTCTCCCTGCCACCCAATTTTAAGGTTGCCTATGACAGCACCAGCAATACTCTGACCATTGTAGGGGCAGCTCCGGCCCTCCAGTATTCAGCCTACCTGTCCAATGTAACATACTACAATGGCGCAGACGTGCTTGCGTTGCCATTGGACAGGACTATCCTCTTTAGTGTGTGTGACCAGCTACCAGCCTCGGCGTCACTTGCAATGCTCAGCGCCGACACGTTAGCTGCCCTATCGGGAGGTTCTGTCCTTAGCAGCACACTCACCAGCGCTGATGCCGGCATCCTTATCTCCAGCTGCCCCCAGTTCACTAATGCTAGCGTTACGCTCCCACTGGTCCATGTGAACCACAGGCCTGTTATAACCACACCCACTGTCGTCTTCAGCCCCATCTTTGAGGACATTCCTGACCTGCAGAATGTGGGTCAACCGGTTTTAGACATATTTGGACCCGCAATAAGTGATGTTGATGTTTCTGACCCCAAGGGCATAGCCGTAGTGGCCACCAGTGGAGCAGGTGTGTGGCAGATGAGTCGGAACTCTGTACAGCGCTCCCTGAGCTCCCAATGGGTGTCCACAGTCACTCTTAATGTATCACCACTTGGGGTGGCCACTTTCGGTCGAGTCTATTCCAGCGTGGTTAATGTAACCAGTGCCAAACTGTTGCTGGTTGATGGTACAGCAATCGATGTCACAGCTGCCCTCATCAGTGGCTCTAGTTTCTTAGTTGCGAGCTTGGGGGTGACAAATGCCAGCCTGCTTCTCACTGACACGCTGTTGTTGCAGGTAACCATCTCAAACGTGGTCAGAGCTCCTGAAAGCTTCAGCTCTGCGAGTACTGCTTACCTTGCTCTTGGTAATGTCTCGGTTACCACAGCAACCCTGGTTGGACCGTACTCCCTTCTTCGATTCCTCCCTTCCTTGCACTGGTACGGGGTAGCAACACTGAACTACTACGCATGGGACGGCACTGGTGGCCTCACCTCTGGTACAGTGGGTGTGGACACAAGCCAGACCACAGCCTTCAGTCTTTCCCAGGGGCTGGCTACCCTCGCCGTGGCCCACGTGGACCACGTCCCAATCCTCAACCTCACCTCTAATTCACCGGACTATTACACCAGCTACACGGAGAACGGCCCCCCTGTCTTTGTAGCAAACAATCCGACACTTGAAGACATTGACACCAATTATCTCACAGATCTGTATGTAAACATCACTGCCATTGGAGGATTGTGTGTCCTTCCAAACTATGCTGGTGATTCATTAGACCAGTTGAATTCAGTCAATATGTCTGCCATCACTTCCCTCGTTGTCATGGAGAGTGTCACCCAAATCGGTCAAGCGTGTGTAGTTTACCATTATGCTGGCAATCTTACATTGGACCAATGGAAGTGGTTTATCACAATGTTCACGTTCCAGGTGAATAACAACGAACCTAGCAACCACACAAGGCAGCTGCAATTTAATATTGGGGGAGGCTCCCTCTTTAGCCCTCCTGCTTTCACTTACATCACTGTCTACGTGGTCAGCGATGTGTGTCCCGTGCTCTCCTTGTCGCAGATGACCTTGTCCTACTTGGAACACAGTGGACCCGTTACTATTGATACCGGGCTCAATATCACTGATGCTGACTTCCACCCTATACTACAGCAGGCAACCGTTGCACTCATCAATCCTTTGTTGTGCCCCAACTGCACCTTCACAGCCACACAGCTCCCTGCATCCATCAACCAAAGTTTTGGCAACGGGGTGCTCACTCTCTCTGGCCCTGCAACTCCAGCAGAATTCCAAGTAGCGTTAAGGAGTGTGGTCTTTCAAGATGGCAACCTTGAACCATCAAGCCTGGTCCTGGGAGTGCAGTTTGCCATTTTAGACCCTGGGCTGCTGAACTGTCCATCAGCAAGCAGCCAGGTCACCATTATGATCACCCCTGTGGACGACTATGCCCCCATAATATTCCTCAACAGTCCGGCCCAGAACTACACTGCCCAATTCGTTGAGGGCAACAGCAGTGTGGTGGCCGTGACCTCGAATTTGGTTCTGATAGCAGATGGTGACTATCCCCTTTCCGAATCATATCAAGTGGTTGTGCAGATCATTGTCGGGTGTGTTCCCCAGGAAGACTACCTGTCATTTCAGAACCAATCAACCCTTGTGCAGAGCTACAATACGACGACCTGTTCCCTCGTACTGCGTGGAAATAATCAGGACCTCCAAAATGACCTCATGAAGCTGCAATACTCGAATACAAAAGGATGCAACGTAACTGGTGGTGTGAGGCTCATTCAGTTTGTAATCTTTGCCATGCATCTCAATAGTGCAGTAAGCTCCTACACAACGTTAGCTGTCACTAGGGTGAATGATCCTCCAATCATTCACCTAGGTGGACCCACCTCAATGAACAGTGTGGTCTACTTAACAAACTTAGCGACCTTTATCTCCTTGGTGCCCGCGGGTGTCACAGCAAGTATCACTGATTGTGACAGCACAACTCTCATGTCTCTTGTGCTTACCATCAGTGAAGTGACCAGCACGGGACTAGTTATATCACCAAGGAGTGACAGTCTGTATGAATCACTTCAGCTTTCCGGATCAATCTCTTCTAATATAAATGTTGTTCCATACAGTACATCTACAGGAGTCCTGGAATTAAATGGTACTGCATCTCTTGCAGAATATTCTGCTGCCCTAAACAAAATTGTTTATTCCAATACCAAAGTTCCACCCACAAGTAACTTGAGAAAGGTCACTGTCATTGCATCGAATTGGGAGGGCATGGGTGTGGCTTCTGTTGCCACGATAATAGTGTCTAACTCAACTGTGCCCCCTCTAGTTGACCTGAATGGTGACAATAGCCCAGGCATTAGCAACCAGGTCACATACATGCTGACAGATCCTCCAGTGAGCATTGCACCTGCGGCCAACATAACTGATCCAAATGGCTATGCCGTCTGCTCCGCACGCCTTGTACTGACAGGACCACCCACTACCTGCTTACCAACGTCCCTGGCATTTGGCTCAGGGTTCACTGACATCAAGGTCGCTGTAAAGTCCCTGCCTAATGGCAGTGTGGAGTACAATGTGACCACCATCTTTGTTAGCTGTCGCGATGCAATCGTATTTGAGCGCGTGGTCCGTGCAATCACATTCTCTGCCCCTGACACAGCTTTTCCTGGAGTTTGCCAACTGTCCGTGACTGTAACTGATGCCCTCGGCTACAGCAATACAGATGTACCCTCTGTCACCATAACAGTGGAGAACTACGATCAACCACCTTACATCGACCTTGACCTGGGTCGACCGGGCAGGGACTATTCTACGATCTATTACCAGGGTGGGCCACCTGTGCATGTTGTCAGCATCCTGAACCTAGCGCTCAAGAAGAACCTCACCAACTTCGTCCCCCTGGGAGAGGCACCTGGTGAGGCTCCTGTTGATGACATCTTGGGGTTCTCTTTGACAGGCGAGCAGTCCTACGCTGGCTATATCCTTGAAGATGTGGACTCAGCTGTCCTGGTCTACCTTCAGCTTGAGTTTGTGTATTCTACGACCCTTGAGTACGACACCATTGCCTACCCTTGTGTGCCGTCCAACTCGTCCAATGCACTTGATCCCCGAGGTTGCACACACGCGGGGCAGTTTGTGAGCGAGAGTAACTTGGTCTGTGATGACTCCATCTTTGGGGCATGTGAGAGCCCAATCGATCTTTGCAGTAACCTCACTGTCACCATATTTTGTCCTAGTGTCGGGCAGAAGGCATACCGGTTCCAGTACCAGACAAATAGCACGGTACTGAGATATTATACTCTTCTTGGTTACCTTGGCTACAAGTACTTGCTAGTATATGGGGGGTTCATCAATCAAGTTAGGCTAGTCAACATATCTACATTTGATGGGGAAAAGGTCAACTTGCCGGCCATTACCCACATCCAGATACAAAACCGTGATATTGTGGTGATCAATGCGCCCAGTTACCCCACTTCAGCCTTTGATCTATCAGAGGACATACCTGTGATACCCAAGTTTCCTTGGTCTGTCTACCAGGTGAACGTAACGAACCGCAATGGTTCTGCACTGGCTCCAACTGATGTCGATTTTACAGTCGTCAATGACTCTGCCGCGATTGCATTCGCCATCCTGCCCAATGGGCAGGTGTACCCCAAGATTATCTTGGATCGTGAAGCAATACCTTTCTATTATCTCACCGTGACTGCCCACAGGAAAGGAGCGCCTGCTGCCATTGTGACGCGCAAAACCTTGTATGTGGTGGTGGATGACGTGAACGACAATGCTCCTCAGGTCCCCAACCAGTACACCGTCAACGTGTACGAGGGTATTGTCAACAGGACAGTGGTACAGATTATGGCTACTGATGCTGACATAGGGACCAACGCGCAGATTACGTATCTCCCGCTTGGAATTGGGGTGGAAGACTTTCGTGTGAGCAACACGGGCCTGGTGACCACGAGAAAGGCCCTGAATGCATCAGCTTTGCGCATGAACTACTATCTAATAGTTGTGTACATCAGTGACAGAGGCACTCCTCCCCTCACCAACTACACCGTCCTCAACATCCATGTGGTTCCCATTCCAGCGACAAGGCTTGCGCTGGCTGGGTACAACATCACTGTTCTAGAAGACGCCACAGTGGGATCTGTGCTGGAAACCTTTACTGCCTATGAGGCCAGTGGCCTGCAGGACCTTATTGACCCACTGGCAATCAGATATAGCCTTGTTGCCACGGTTCCAAGCGGGGCACCTTTCGCAATTAATCCCACAACGGGTGCGCTCACCTTAACTGGTGCCTTGGATGCATTGATGGTGAGCCAGTATCTTGTGACTGTGGAGGCTTACAGTATCAGTCTCGGTTCACCACCGTCGCCGGGCAACCTAACGGTAGCTGTCTCAGTCATCATTGCTCTGCCACCTGTGCTGCATGGATCTCCATTTAGTGGCAGCGTTGTTGAAAGTGCTCCCATTGGCACTGTTGTCCTGGTGATAAATGACACAGTTGCAGAGGGCAGTGCGTTCACATTTTCTCTCACCACCGTCGGTGTCCCATTTAAAGTCTATGCAAATGGCAGCGTTGTGGTCAATGGACAACTCAATTACGAGACCACACCAAGCTACACGCTTTCCATTCGTGTAGTCTATGCTTCACCTGCTGGCATCACTCAGACAAGCAGCGCTGTGGTGAATATTAATATTCTGGATGAGAACGACAATGCCCCTTACTTCTCCCAGAATCCTTATATAGCCAGTGTAAATAGCACTGCTCAGAATGGCACTGTTGTCCTCACCATTGTCACTACAGACATTGACTCGCCCATAAACCACAAGGTCACCTACACGGTCTACAACACATCCTCAACCCCATTCTGTCAGAATGGCTCCAGCATTGTTGTATGCAACTCTTACCTTCTCCTTTCCTGGCAACAGCCACTTGTTTTCAACTTTACCATTTTGGCAGTTAACTACCCAGCACCGGGCCTCATTGGTATATTGACTAACACAACTCAAGCCATCATTACCCTGCGTTTGATCAACCAATATCCACCAGTATTTAACCCCAGCTATATTGTCACTAATCCCTACTATGAGAAGCACTGCAACAGGAGCTACATGTACAACTGTTCTGGTGTTACGGTCTATCAATTTTC
Source organism: Spongilla lacustris (assembly GCA_949361645.1). Taxonomy (NCBI): domain Eukaryota; kingdom Metazoa; phylum Porifera; class Demospongiae; order Spongillida; family Spongillidae; genus Spongilla; species Spongilla lacustris. Next base: position 6,152,284 of record OX442434.1, on the reverse strand, counting down.
TGCCACAGACAGGGATGCCTATGAAACCATACATTACGTTCTAGCCACTCCCTCTGTTCCTTTTGCAGTTGATCCAGTCACCGGCTTGCTGACCATTACAGGTACGATAACTAAAGCACAGGCAGGCAACAACTACACACTGACTGTTTATGCGATCAACAGTCCAGACTATTTTGGCACCGTTTTTACTGCAACCGCTACCTTGGTGGTCCCGATTCTTGGCATAGATGACTCCCCACCAACTCTCCTAGCTCCATCCTACTTCTTGGTCAATGCTACCAGGACCTCAAATCCTTCCCCATTTGGCCAGGTTAACCTGACCGACCAAGACTCCAGTTCACTATACAAGTTCTACGTGAGCATTCCTGGCACCAGCCTTCAGTACTCCGGAGGATGCAACGTTAACGGCATCAGCACTTTGGACCCGGCCTACTTCCCCATCAGCATATCTGTTACCACTGGTCAGCTGTCTTTCTGCAAGTCTGTCAATGTTCTGACAGACAAGGTACTGTACCTCTTCACAGTGATCGTTACTGACTTTGGATACCTTGATCCAGTCAATACAGTGAACTATACTGTTCAGGGAAATTACACAGTAGAGATTATTCATTCTAACACAACTGTGGTAATAACTGCCACTTTCTTTACAATTCCAAAAACTGCCGCAATTGGAACAACTGTGGCCGTTGTGAATGCCACAGGTCGCCCCGGTGCACAGCTGGTGTACTCTCTGGGCAGCACCTGCTCCCCTTCTCAACCTTTCCAGGTCAACAGCACGACTGGAGTGGTGACCACATGCCTGCTCCTAAGCTATGGTGTGTACAACATTACCGTCACCGCGTGTGATGTGACAGCACCACAGGGTGGGCTCTGTAGCTCTGCTAATGGGTCAGTGACTGTGACTGATGTGAATGCAAATCCACCTGTCTTTACTGGTACACCCTATTCTGCCGTAATACTCGACACCTTACCTGCTAACCAGACAGTTCTGACTGTCAGTACAACCGATCTAGACCCACCGGCTAATTCCATAGTCTTCTACTATATTTTGACCACTGGAGTTCCTTTTAGCATCAACAGAAACACAGGAGTGATATTTGTATCAAACCCCAGCCTCCTATTTAGCAATAAGCATATGGTGTACACACTAATCGTGCAAGCATTCAACCCCCCTGCCCTTGCGAATGATGCCAACCAGACAGCTACCACAAATGTTACCATCACTGTTCTAGATGCAGCTGACATCACACCCATGATCATATCCACAACACAGTTTTCGGTCTATGAACATAAGCCTGCAGGGACTCTGGTAGGGTGCATTAGTGCAGTTGTTGGGAATAACCTACCAATTAACTACTACATCAATAACTCTACATCTCCACAAGTCTGCAGCACCAATGACATACCTTTCAGCATCAACATCACCAGTGGGTGCTTGTACTCCTGTGCAGTATTCAGCTACTTAAACACCTCGGTGTACAACTTTGGTCTGGTTGCTTGCACCAGTCAGATGTGTTCAAACCTCACAACAATTACTGTCAACATCATCGACCTCAATGACAACCCCCCGGTCTTTGCCAGTGATCCCATTGTGGTTTCCCTGTACGAGAATGTCTCCCCCGGCAACAATGTGACCACCCTTGTGACCACTGATGTCGACTCGCCAGCCAATTCCATCGTCACGTACGCATTCATAAATATCGCGAGCACTGCTCCATTTGTGATCACTGGTAGTGTGGTGTCCTACACTGGTACACCAGCCCTTTACTACAATTCAGTCACTAACTATGTTTTGGCAGTAAGGGCGACCAACCCTCCAGCCATACCATCTGATGTTACGCAGTACACAGACGTAGCGCTGGTTATCAACATCGTCCCTCGTAACACCTTCCCACCCGTGTTCCCTACAAGCAACAATACGGTCACTATAGATGAGGCATCAGTTGCGGGAACTGTCATATACACGCTGATTACCACTGATGTAGATGCACCTCTGAATTCCAAGGTCAGCTACGCTATCGTTAACCCTCTGAGCTCCCCGTTTGCTATCGCAGGCAATAACGTAACCGTTTTCAATAGCACTGCACTATTGTCGTTGAGGCCATTGCAGCTCACTATCACTGCCACTAACCCTCCAGACACTCTGGGAGATAAAATCTTCACCGCAAACTTAACCTTGACTATCAATGTTGTGCATGCACCCATCATAACGTCTGCAAATAGCTACATGCTGCTGGAGAACTTCACAGTCGACATGATGTTCTTCAGAGTTAGTGCAAACAACTTGGACTCAGGGATGCTCACTTTTTCCTTACAGCATGACATTGGCGGGGATCCCACCTGCAATGAGACTGTTCCGGTCACTATTGACCCAGTCTCTGGCTATCTCTCTCTGTGCCGTGCGCTAGACTATGAGATGGAATCGTTTTACGATTTCAACATATCTGTGTGCACTGTTAGTGTAATCAAGAAGTGTACTACTTTCACCTTCACTTTGTATGTGCTTGACAGCAATGACCTCTATCCACAAATCATTTCACTCAATAACTTCACTGTTATTGAGACAGCTCCCATCGGAACAAAAATCGGCTGTCTATACGCAACTGATCAAGACACAGGTGTAAACCAGATACTGCGATACAAATTTTTGACGACAAACTGTACAAGTATCAACCCTTTTGCAATGAACCAGACTGGTGGCTGTGTTTACCTTTGCCAGCCGCTGGACTACACAAAGACTAGCTTCTATTTACTTGCAATTGCAGTCTGCGACATTGGTTCTCTGTGCACATTTGGCAACATCTCTGTCCAGGTAGGGTACGTAAACAGGTATGCTCCAGTCATCAACTCCTCCTCCGTTGCAAATGTGGCAGAGGGTGTGGCCAATGCCTTTGTCGTCACCGTGACAGCATACGACAATGACCTTCCTCCCTTTAATGGAGTCACGTACAGTCTACTCAACAACTCTCAAGGCGCGTTTTACATCAACCCCATGAACGGAAGCCTGTACACAGCCAAGGCGCTATATAGAGCAAATCAGATGGTGTACTATGTGGGTGTTGTTGCAACTGATGCTTATCTGAATTCCACCCAGATTATCACTGTGTTCCTCATTCCCAACAACAGCTATCCCCCTATCTACAATGGAAACCTAACCTTGTATACATTGGAAGAGAGCCCCTTCTCTTCTTCTCTATTTTTTACTGTTGCCAATGGCATAGTAATTACCTATTCCACCCCCACACCTGGCTTTACCATCAATCAACAGGGAGTCCTCTCAAACACCACTCGGCTTGACAGGGACCCGGGGACAGGTGGACAGCCAACCAGAGCCATAGAGGTCATTGCTACTGGTTTGGGAGTTCCCCCATTCCCATCACTTAGCACAACTGTAAATCTTACCCTCATCCTCATTGACATTAATGACAATGCACCTGTGGTCTTCCCTCCACTTACGGCCACCATCTCGGATGGCACTAAGGTGGGTACTTCACTTTTAACTGTAAATGCCACAGACTATGATGCAGGAAGCAATGCTTTGCTTGGCTTCACCCTTCAAGATCCCAACTTTGCTATCAATGGAACAACTGGTGTCATATCCAATGTGGTAGACCTGATCCTCACTTCCACCACACCTAAGACCTTCACTGTAACCCTCCTCATCAGTGACCATGGAGTTCCTCCTCTGTCCACTGCTGTTAACTACACATTCTACCTTGTTGACTCCAACCCAATCTTCCTCAGTCAAAGCTACGTGTTCAATGCCTCAGAGAATAACCTGGGGGTACTAGCCTTTACTATACAAGCTGTGGACCGTGATTACAATCCTTATAACAACATCTTTAACTTCTCGATTCTTTATGTTTTACCGTATGACACCGGTTTCAAAGTGATTAGCATCAATGACATAGGGTACTTCTACACACCACCCGATTACTTTGATTACGAGGACACAACGGCATTCAATATGGTTGTAGGTGTCGGTCGGTACAACCTCACATACATGCAGGTAAGTAATACCACATTTGTCGCTCTCAATGTCACCGACGTCAACGACAATGTTCCAGTACTGCTGTTTCCCGTAAACCTCACTGGGTCTATTCCAGACGGGGCGCCAGTTGGTTACCTGGTTACCACTGCTTATGCTTTGGACTATGACTCAGGATTAGATGGTGATGTCACCTTCTACTTCTATGGAGCTGGCCGTCACTACTTTGCCTTCAACAGCACAGGCAGCCTGCTTGTCAGCACAGCCATTCCCGCTGGACAGTTCAAAAACTTCACGTTCACTTACTTTGGGTGTGACGGTGGCATTCCACACCACTGCACCACCAATGCCACTATCTTCATTGCAATTGTGAATGCAGCTGCTCCTCAGTTTGTTCCAAATCTTTATGCTGTCTCCATCAGTGAGAACTTTGGATCTAACCAGGTGCTCCTAACCGTTACAGTTACCGATGCTGACACGCCTCTGGATGAAGTGATCCTATACCTCAGCCCACCCCAACTGAACTTTGAGGTGGTGCAGGTGACGGGGGCAGTGATGACAACAGGAGTTCCCCTGAATCACTCGATCACTATGTACAGCTTCAGTGTAGTGGCAGTTGACCCAACTGGCTTGAACGCCACAGCCTCAGTGGTTATCACAATCGATAACACAAATGGGTTCAAACCGTATGCAGCACCACTTCAGTCCACAGTGACTTTCGATGAGTCTGGCCCTGCAATCAGTGTTGCTCAGAATCTCAGCATTGTTGACATCCTGAGCCCTTTGGTGTACCCTCTCACACGGGTTCAAGTTGTACTCCACACGTCCCCCACAGATCCAAATTCTTATGTCCTTAATGGTATTTGTGATCATGCCAACTACTCATTGCTCTACAACAACAACTCCTACAGCCTTTGCGATGTGAATACCTGCCAGTACCTTCTTCAGACAGTCAGCATTGTGCCTTACAATACAAGCGCAGTGTTACAAAGGGGTGTACTGACCCTGCAGTCGGGTTCCTATGCAACTAGCACAAAAAGCTATGATGCGTCACAGTTTACAACAAACTTCTCTGTGAGTGCCTGGGTGCTTCTCCAGGGTACACCATTGTACGTGTTCCAACTTGTAGGTCCATCAGGTGGTATATCATACTTTTCCTTGAAGGCTGATATCACTGGGCTAACTGTGATGGTCAGACAGCCGAATGGCACAAGCCAAACATTGCTAAGCTACGCCACAACTGTTGTTGCGGATGGTCAGTGGCATCACGTGGTCCTTGTAAGACAAAATGCTCAGCTCATCCTTTACCTTGATGGCATAGAGGCTACCAGAAGTAGCACTGCTTATACCCTGGCCAACACATTTAATGTTGTACTGGGGCCTTCGTACTCTGGCCAACTCTCTGAAGTGTACCTATGCAACTCCAGTGTTAGCTCCCAGGGTGTGTTCTGTGTCTACACCTGTGGTGAGGCTTTGTCTGTCCCTGCTAGTGCACCCAACACTACTGTCACCATTGGAGCACGTGCACACTCTGTTACAATCCAGTACTCGGGTCCACCTTCAGCCGGGCTATCTGCAATCCAAACCACACTGAGGTACGTCATGTATAATAACATTCTTCAGGAGCCGAGCCCCCTGCCAAGAGGAATCTTTGTCTCTGTGTATGACAGCAGATATGTGACTGGACCCATCTCAATTCTCACACTGCAGATAATACTGGACGAAGATACAAACCCCATTCTTGACTTGAACGGTCCTCTCGTCCCTGGTATCAATTACTACACAACGTTTTACGAGCTGTCGTCAGGCCAGACTCTACTAAGCCCTGATGCTACATTGTATGACCTTGACAGTGGGTATTTCACAATGCAGAAGATTGAGGTCAACCTCTACAACAGTACAGCCAATGAGTCAATCTTTTCTGTTCCTAGTCTTCTCCCCCCTGAGTTTGACATCATTACTATCAACAGATCCTCGCTGACAATTGTTTCTTCCGATCCAACAATGGAGCGGTATCCAAGCCAATTTTTAGTAGCCCTGCAGTCACTTCAATATGTCAACGCGCTGGATCCACTCATTCTTGCCAATCGAACCATCTCCTTTAAGGTGTATGATCATGAAGGTCTGTATACCAGTAACCCTTTATCACTGACCACCATGAACATGGTTCACACAGACCATCCTCCTGTTCTTGATCTGAACACAAACAGTCCTACGAATGTCAGCGTGACACAGACCCTAGTGAAACCCATGAGTTATGTCCAGCTGCTTAGCGATACCACCCAGAGCATCACGGATCCCGACAGTTCCTACATTGTCATGATCAGTGTAACCTTGGTTACCCAAATCGATGGTGCAAGCGAAAGTGTGATTGTGACTGGCACCCTATCCAGTAACGTATCTGTAGTGTCCAGTTCTGATGGCACTAGTCTCAACATCTCCGGCTTGCTCAGCAAGAGCGATGCATTGGTTACCCTTCGTCAGGTGAGCTACAGCAACACTGCTGACAATCCTTCAGACCTTTATGTCAGGTTAGTGCAGGTGACAGTGGTGGATGAAGGCGGAGCTAGAAGTAAACCTGCTTACGTCATCATTTCTATTCAGCAGTACAGCTATCCCCCCATTGTGTACCTGGGAGGTCCAGGAGTACAAAACAACAGTGTAACCTTCTTTGAGAAAGGTAGCTGTGTGCAAGTGGTGAGCCAGGATGCTCAGATCGTTCTGGTTGGAGGAACTCCTGGAGTGCAGACTGCAACCATCACGGCCATAGGACTAGGCTCTGCACTAACATCCCTTGAACGTATTGTATACACTGGCTTCAATACCTTCTATGCCCAGGGTAACCTTGTAATCCTCTCCTTCACCCAAGCACAGACCATCAGCAATGTCCTGCAAGAGCTACTCAAGGTACAGTACTGTAACTTTGGTGTGCCCACTGTGCTGTCACGTTCCATATCCATTGAGGCTGACTCATTCGGGCATGTAAGTCCAGCAGGCTTGAGTCTCAATAGTGCAAAATCCATTCTGGCCTACTCCAATGTCACGATCCAACTTGTCAATGATCCACCAGTGCTGGTTGTAGCCGCTATCAACAACACAGCCGTGCGTGGTGTTCCGACCAGCTTTGTTCAGCCAGTGTCTTTAACTGATGTGGACAGCACCATCTTCAAGCAGCTTCTGGTCACCATTAGCAACATCCAAGATGGCCAAAGCAATGAACTAATACAGTTAGCTAATCCTCCCGTGGGAACCTTTTCAATTGGACCATTTATCAATAGTGCTGGACAAGTGTATTATAACATTTCATTTCAATACCCAGGGACCAATTCCACTTTAGTCTTGTCCACCATTGCAGCTCTACGCTACTACAATATAGCACCCAATCCAACTATCTTACCGCCTCGTGTGGTCTGCATTGAAGTGGCAGACCAATTTCTTCTATTTAGTGCTCCCTCTTGCGTTCAGGTGTACATAGCCCCTCCAAATTACTACTCTCCTGTGTTTTTAAATGTGTCCAGCTCCTTGAGGTTCAATTTTAATGAAGGCACCTTGCCGGTTACTATTGGAAAACTGGTAGCAACCGATAGCGACACTGGTGCGGCAGGTCAGGTCACTTATTCCATTCCTTCTGTGACTGCAGTTTCATATATTGGTGCTGCAGTCATTGGTTACAACCCCTTCTCTATCGACCCGAACACTGGCCTGCTCACTGCACCCAATGGGGTGAGTGCAGAGCAAGCAGTGTTCTTCAGGATTGTGGTCCAGGCTATGGACATGGGGAACCCTTCGATGTCAGCTCAGGTGGTCGTCAATGTCACAGTGAACGATACCAATAGCAATGCCCCAACTTTCACTGGCTCATTGCCTTACATAGCCCCTCCCCAGGACGAGTTACTGTCGCCACCAAGAGAGATCTTCAAAGTAACTGTGACTGACAGTGATGTCATTGCCCCTAACAACATCTCCACCTTTGCACTGCAGAACTATCAGTCAAAGTTTGCAATAGATCCTATGAGTGGAGTGATCACCTCCATAGTTCAACTGATGGCTACAGACCAGCTGTCCTATTACCTCAATGTGACAGCCACCGATCAGGGCACACCTCCTCTCTCCTCGTCAACAATCGTGTTCTTCCAACTTATTGATCTCAATGACTACCCAGCAATGGCAAACCAGCTCACTCCAGCACTGTATATTGTGCAGTCGAATCGAACTGCACAATCCATAGGCCCTGCCTTGCGCATAACAGACCGTGACAACTCCGATTCCTCCATCTCCTCAGTCACAGTCACCTTGACTCCAAACAGTGCCGACACCATCACATCGTACTATCAGTGCCTCTACATATGTCAGAACGTGCGTGTTCAGCAGGCCGGCCTGACCAGCATCTCGACCAACATATTTTCACTGGCTACATTCTTCGGAACGTACAACTATGTTACACTGGGTACAGCAAACTGCTCTGCTGTGAACCTGGTGAAGGCTTCTGTGGCTGCATCGGATGGTTATGGAAGTGTTCCTCAAACGAGCCTACCATCTAACTTTGGCTATGGAGACTTCTCAATGTCATTTCTCTTGAATATAACAAATGAAGGATATGTCTTTGCTGTTCCCAACATGTACAGTGCAACTTTAACTAATAATGCTGCAGTACAACTGGAACTAGGCCTGTGGGTAAGGCGAACAGATATTACCTTTTGGTACAAATATGGCAATTCAGTGTATACTTCTGTAAGCAGTGCTAGTGCTACCCCCGCAGTTACCCCTACTGACAAGTTCTTTGGTAGTGTGCTCAGGCATGTAATCGTCATAGTGCGCTCTACAACCCTTGAATTTTATGTGGACTGTGGGTTGTATTTCTCTGTGCCACTCGCTGGAACGTTGTTGAAGCCAAACTTGCAGTATGGTCTGTTCCTTGGTCAGCCTCTTCCCAGACCACAGTCTGGAGGACGATTGGGAGGCATCCTTGGTGGCATGTACTACTACAATCGAGCACTCTTAACTACAGAAATAACCAGTTTCTGCAGCTGTGGAGCGGAGAGAATACAACTGCCCACCTTGCTACCATCCACCATGAGCTCAACTGGAGTATCCTCACTCTCCTTCAAGCTGCTCCCCACCCAGAGTATCATCCCTGTTCCTGATGTGATGCAGGTCCTCCAGCAGACCACGTACCTCAACACGTACTACTCGCCCACCTTCTTGCCTGACCGTGTGCTGACATTCACGGTAACAGAGATAGGAGGAATCACTAACCTCATAGCCACGACCACTGGCTCAATCCGTCTGGTGTCCAGCGACACAGGCCTTCCCTCTATTGACTTGAATGGGCTCTCCACTCCAGGCATCAACTACCAAACTCAGTTTACAGAGAGACTTGGAGCTGTACCGATAACATCCAGTGCGGTGCGTGTCCTTCGGACCCTCCCCTCTGGACTCAATGGCACTTTTAGTAATATCACAATCTCTTTGGTGAACACCATAGATCCGTTAGAGTACTTGACAGCCTGGACCAGCAGTACATTTATAACAATTTCTGGTAATAAAACAGGAACCCTCAACATTGTGGGTCCAGGCATCTATACAGACTTTGAACCCATCTTGGCAGCAGTGACCTACAACAACAATAACCTGACCTATGTGTATCCATTTGTACGCACTGTGAGCTTTGCAGTGTTCAGTACCAATGGGCTCAGCAACGCTCCACTCTCGTATGCATCAGTCACAGTGTATCCAGTTGATAACGCACCTGTGCTTACTGCTACTTTCAATGCCTTGACGTTTTTAGAGGGAGGCCTGGCTATACCTGTGTTGACATCAGTCAGCATCAGTGACATTGACAACACAACTCTCGCCAGTGCCCAGGTAATCCTCTCCAGTCCAAACCTTGCAGCAGACGCAATCAGTGTCACAGTTTCTGCTGGGATTGTTGCAGTCTACAACATTGGTAATGGTGTGCTCAGTCTTAATGGTGTTGCCACTCTAAGCGCCTATCAGACCACACTGAATTCACTGCAGTTTGTATCCACTGACATCCCTCTGCTTGATAACAATGGCATGCCTACACTCAATCTGTCTTGTTCCCTGGTTATCACCGTCAATGATGGCATCCTCAACAGCAACCAGGTGTCTGCAAGTGTGACATTCATCCCTGTCGACCACCCACCCTCTGTCGTGATTGGAAACACATCTTTGGTGTTCACAGAAGGTGAGGGCATGCTTCAGATAGCTCCCACTGCCTCCATTACAGACGTTGATAACACGGTCTTGCACCAAATGACCTTAGCATTAGTCGGTGCAGTGGATGGCGACGTCCTTTCAGATGGGTCACAAAATGGTACCCTACTAACGTATGGCAATGACTACCTTGTCAATTATGTGACCACACTGAAAAGTATCATGTACATAAACAGGAAGATTGAGCCACAGCTAACTACGCGTATCGTCATAATAACTGTATGCGACTTCAAATTTTGCAATGTAACTAACTTGTTTATTATCATAAAAGATATCAATGATCAACCGCCGTATTTTGGCCAACCAGCCTACACCTTTGCAGTGACAGACAATGTCACTGTTGGCTACACCTTTGGCCTACTAAGTGCAACTGATGCAGACTCTGCTCCAACGATATTTACTGCTTTCATACAGGCCGCGGTACCATTTGCAGTGGTCTCATCACAGAATGGGATGTTCAACCTTGTCACCACAAGCGTGCTTGACTACTACCTGCAGGCGTCATACACATTTAATATCTATGTCACTGATGGGGTGTTCAACACTAGCTCTGTCATCACTGTGATTGTAATAAGCACCAACCATCCACCGTCAGTGGAATTCTCTCAGCCAGCATCCACCCTAGCTGTTGTAGGAGTCCCGGCTCTCCTGTTTGGCAATATCGCCATAAGCATCAGTGACCCTGATGCAGGAGACCAAGTGCTTAAAGCACGTCTTGTTCTGAATTTGCCTTCTGGATCTACTGCAATGCTCACTTTCCCTGGTCTTTATGGGTATAATTTCTACTCCACGGCAACAGACACCTACGTGCTCATAGGGGAAAGCAATGCAGTACCACTGAGTCAGGCCCTGAACAGCATCTACTTTGTTACAAACAACAGCGAAACTAACATCAATCTTCCAAGGTATGTGTCAGTACAGGTGTACGACCACAAAAATTTGACCAGCAATGCATCGGTAGTTGCCATTACCCTGATCTCATCTCCGGTGTTCAGTCAACCTGTCTACAGTGTGAGCTTAACAGAGTACATCACTGTTCCAAAGTTCCTTCAAGTCAGTGCAACTGTGTCTGGTGGTCCTTTCACTGCTGTCTTGGTATATTCTGTGGACCCAAACCCATCGATTACTATTGATAGCAACACCGGCTACCTCTCGCTGATACACCCGCTTGACACTGACACTGCCACCCTCATCATGCTAAGTGTGTATGCAGTTGAGTCTCTACCAACAAGCCGAACAGGAACTGCCATTGTAAATATCCATGTTTTGACCCAGGGCTCTGACATTCCTGTAATCCAAGGCCTGTCCACAATTTCACTCAAGTCTGGGGTCCTTACTTCATTGTTCCCAAATATCACAATTTCAGAGCCAAACACAGTTACACCTATCCTGACAGCTGTAGTAACAATCAATAGTGCCACACCTCTTCTCACATCACCATTTACAGGCCAAACATGTGAGGATGAGCCAAATGTTATCAAGAAAATGTCGGCCGTCTGCCATCTCAGCAGCTACACGGAACTTCTCCAGAGTATATCCGTGTCAGGTGCCTCTGTCACCAACGACACATTTGGAAACCTCTTCCTTAACAACCAATATGGCGTGGGTTACGCATCTGTGCCTAGCAACTTGAGTAATTTCGAGGGCCTCATTTCCAGTTTCACGCTTGCATTTTGGTTCAAAGTCAACCCGGGCCAGTCAGGTTTTATATTCTTTTACTCCAAGCCTGACAGCACTGAGAGATACTTAGCTGTGTACTATGATGCAGCAAAGAATGAGTTGCATACAATCTTGAAAAGAGTAGGGTACTCAGGTCTCCAGGCCCAGGTGATTGTTTTATACAAGCTGTTCAGCAATGCTGCGGATGGAAATTACCACTTTGTATCATTCCTGTACTCTGCACGAACATTGACGTGCGTCATGGATGGTGTGCTCCTTACTGGCTCCACAGTACACTATGTAGTCCCTCCCAGTGGTGGATCTTACTCAGGTAAGATTTCATAATGAAAATCACACTAGTATTTTGATAAGCACAATATGCACATTTAAAAGTACTATCAATTAATTCTGCCTTCAATAATTGATTCAACAATTTCCGTGCATTGAAGGGTCATATGTGGGTAGGTGGAGATATGTATTGGCATTCAAAGTACTTATATGTATATATAATATAAAACAACAGTAATTAAAAAGAAAAAAATTGACACAGAACTGTAAAATGTATATAAGTGCAAGCATTGCAGCTTAGTTTTCAATATATTACCACTGTATTCCACCAACTCAGGTTTTCCTCTGATAACTGACATTGAGGGTCCTGGCCCCAGCACTCAGGCTGTCACAACCTTGGGTGCCCGTTCCATCGCACACAACATGCACGACCGAAACATTGGTGGAACATTGTCAAGCATTGCAATATCAACCTCCAACTCACAACCTTACTTTTCATACTGTGTACCCCAGTGCCTCGACCAGGCAAGTGCAAATACCTACAGCTCTGCTGTATCAGCTGAGGCATATGATGTATCCACACGGGAGTTAGTGCTGGCATCGCCTGACACTCCCCTTAATTACCAGAACGTTCTAAGGACTGTCTCTTACATTGACAATGCTACGATACCCAATGTCCGTTCAGTGACGTTGCTTCTGAGCAATGGAATAAATACAGCAAATGCAACTGTCCTTGTAAACGTGCTCCCATCCATGCGCAAGAGGCGTGAGGTGAATGTGCCCATCACTGGAGTTGCGGGGGGGAATTCCCCTCTTGTGGATGTGAAAAGCAAAAGGGATTCTGAGACAGCATCAGTAGACAATGGTCAGGAGTCACTTGCTCCAGCAATTAACTGGTGGCCAACTGCACTGTCTGCTACACTGCTGCTGTTGCTGCTACTGTCTGCTGTTCTAGGTGTATGGAGCACAGCACACAAATACAAAGCACCTGAGCTCAGGGTGGAAGTTTAAACTTTGTTATTAATGACTGTAGCTTTTGATCTAGATTTTTATAAAATAGAAAGGTGTTATACACATTTTTGTATTGTGTACTTATTTGAATTTTTAGAATTATATTTACTCACCACAGAACACAGAGCGTTGTCATCTCGTTGGGAGAGGGATAAAGCGAATGAGATGCCACCAAGAGCTAGCACCTTTTTCATTGGCTTTCTGTACAAAAATAGTACATGTATTTCACTGATTCATAGTACCTAGTGGTACTCACAAATATATTTTCATGTGCAGCAGTAATAAAATTTTAGTATTGCACATGCATGCCACATTAGTCTCGTGTCCAGACCAATATATTGCATGCTATTTGCATTGGTCTGGGCACGAGACTTAAAAAATAGGATGCGGGGCAAAAAAACAAAGTGGAAGACACCATCCCCTAGCTCATTGAGAGCATCACAATATTTAGTTCAGGGGGTCTAGATTAAAAAAGTTATGATGTTCTGGGGGGGGGGGGGGGGGGGGGGGGGGGGTGCCAAAAAGGAATTTTTGAAAAGATTCGTCACTTTTCTGAATTTTTTTATTATGCACTTTAGCTCGCACTACAGCAACGTAATAATGTAATCATATTGTTTGTAGTGTTCACGAGTGTCCAATTCGTGCAAAGATAGGGCTTAACTGCCTATCTAGTGCGATTCTACATTATTTCTTCGTGGATTCGTGGGCGTTGCCTTCAAATACCTCTGACCGGTAGTGTAGTCTCGGGGGCCATGACGTAATAAATAAGAAATTACTAATTTATTACGTCATGGCCCCCGTGATAATACACGTTATTCAAAAATACTATGCTGTTAATGAAGAGCTCACGTCACAGTCACGCAAGCAAGCCCCGCCTGCTCTTGTTTAAACGAGTACCGACTCGACGAGTACTTCCCCGAGTCATGAACGTCTTGTTGGAGTACCACAAACCTTTTTTATAGATGGGGCGCAGGGATGGAAGTAATATTTTATAGGCCTACAGCCTGTACATTACTCATGGCACGAGAGGCTGGGGTATAAGTGACAACATCTTTATTGTAGGTGTGGTCAATTGTCGATTACGCAATGTAAAAAATTAAGGGGCGTGGTCGTAAAATGGGCGAGTTCGAAGGTGGGGGGATTGGATGGTATCTATAACCTGAGATCATATCTGATCTCTGCTATAACTATTTTTTTGCCCCCCGAATGGATGTGTTTCCTTTTTCAATCAAATCCTTTATAAGGCTTTATTTTAATTACCTGATAACATAGAGATAGGGCCTGGTGGAGCTAGCCACTGACTAATGTACAGTGTGTCGGGCACCTGTTTACGCTCGAGAGTGTGTCTCACTCTGTTAGGTGTGTCGGGCACCTGTTTACGTGTGTATGTTAACTTTTAATTTATTAACACAATGCACGTGCGCGCGCCCTTTACCTCGCCGCTACGTTTGCGGTGATGTACTGGTACATGGTACATGTAATCAATCCGCTGTGAGGAATTCCCCTATGCGGAAGGCCAATGTCCCAGAAGAATGTGTTGCTATAATGCTGGTCATGCTTGTTATGTGGCTTGCCAGGATGGTCACTACATGTAGCCATGTATGGGATTGAAACCATTGCACTACAGAAATGCTTTCAGGCAGGTTGATATGTCTTTTAGTGTATTCGGACATACCAGAGTAAGGTGGGAGGATGTCAAACATTCCATAATATTGCTGATGCATCATCCTCGAAGATGTGCATTATCTGGAATGGGTCAAGGATACCATCTGAGGTAGACTGTTAGAATTTTGCAGATAAAGTTAGACTTACTGTTGCTGGGGCAAGGAAGAACAGAACACCTTAAGGTTGGCTACGCAGCTTGCTACAAGATTAGGTGATCATAACACTATTGAGCTGGCCAATCTTTATGGCCACCTGAACATCTCCCTTGTATCATCTGCAGCTAGGGCCATTCTATCCCACCTGGTGCCATCTGCAGACCCTGCATAGTTATAGCTTTGTTATTGATACTAATTTGATTAATTATAGATGTACATTAAAAATCCTAGGCTGGGTGTGTGAGCCTCTAGCAGTAGGAAAATACTGGGGTGAGGAGGCAAGAAGAACCTTCACTCTACTGGCCACACTCCTAGCCAGGGATTCTTCCTCTTTCTGCAAAGCCAGGGTGATCAGTGACATGTTTGGGAGGCTAAATATCACCAACCCTGCATGGTGAGAGCCATATAGCAAGAGCCAAACCAGCTAGGATTCTAGGAATGTGGTCCCTACTGACTTTAATTAAATGGCCTTGCATACATCATTGTTTGTGTTGTGCTTTGTACTGTTAATAATAGCGTGTCTTAATAATGTTGTGCATGCTCATTTACCCTGATGGACATATGGTTGTGCCACATGGATGGGGCAATCTGCGCAGAGCAACTCTCAATGGTACATCGCTTCCTAATAGAGGGTCCTGAAGATTGACTGGAGTGAAGTAGAGGGAAAGGGAACGCTCGTGATTGGTACTGTGTTGGGGCCTGCCGCAGGGATGGATATATAATTGGAGGAAGGGAAGCTGTCATAGAGGTGTGGGTGGTGACTGTGGAAGATAGGGGCAATGACGGTAATGTGGACAACAGCTGGCTTGGACTGGCATTGTACACCACCTAGCCACCATGCCAAAGGAGCTCTCCCTGGGGGAGTCCCATCAGAGTAGCTACAGGACCATGGTCTGCATTATTTGTCCCAACTGTTTCCAGCTAGTAGCCAACTCCAGGCATGCCTCAAAGCATGCTGCTAATGATGTAAGATGCCAGGAGTTGGGGTGGACATGCATCCCCCTGGCGGTGGAAACTTATGGCAACTGGGGGAAGAGGAGCTCAGAGTGTATTTTCCAGCTTAGCATCCCTGATTGCTGTTAGCCAGTGTAGTCCCAAACCCAAAATGGTTGTGGAAATTTATGGCCGCCTCAACTTGTCATTGGTGAGATCAGTGGCAAAGGCCTTCATGTGGGGGGAGTTTGAAGACTTGCTTTTAGAACTGTTTTAAATAAGTTAAGCTTTGTGTTGTGCTCCAGTGCTGCGCTGATCATTACATGTGCATGTATTCATATTAATTTGTGGTTTTGTGTAATTGACTGTTATAATAAAAAATAATAATAAGCCCAGGCCTTTCTTTCCCGTAGTTGGGGTGCAGCATGTCCAGAGCCGCCACCTACCACCACCACCACCATCTACCAAAAGACTTAGCCTAACCCTCATGGGAGCTAGCTAATATATTCATGCTTTTCCCTCCTTACACTGTTTTTGTTGTTATTTCTTACATATGCATGAATATGTGTGTTATCTATTCAATTAGGTTGATTATACAGTGCAGGTTATAACACAAGAATAAGACGGAATTCAATATGTCATGGCTATGCAAGGCAGATGCATCACGTGCACAATCTAATTACCTTCCCACATATTTTGAGCGTATGCATTGCAATTAAGAGAGGAAACGATATTACCTCGACCTCACAGATATTAATTTATCGGTGAGCTTTGGGTTGATGTCACGAACCTCGCTGCGCAGTAAAGCCACTCAAAATGGTGAGGACACAGACACAGTACTTTTGTCATTGTACGTACACGCGGTGTCATCCCTCTCTCCTCCAGTACGGATTTATCTACAACACGCTAAGGTCACTAGTGGTGGACAAGTATGGCGAAGAAGCGTGGAATGACGTTTGGTAAGTGAATGTGGATACAGAGTGTTATGTAATTCATTTTTATTTACTTTTTGCTTTAATTTTACTCAAAAAATTCGACTGCACTGCAGTTCAAAAGCGGGTGTTACCACTACTCTTTACCTCGACCATCACTACTACGACGAGGCCATACTGGCTGCAGTTGGAGCGGCAGCTTCGGAGCTCCTAGGTTAGCCCGCGGTGCTGGTGCGGAGCTGTAGGATTTATTCATTTTATTCGTTCTCTAATTACTATGCAAGTCCCCAGTTTTGTATATTTTTCTTACCATAACACACTTATATGTACTGCGTTGCCTGGTAACTGTAAGGCACCCTCTTAAATGTTGCACATTACATGTGCCATACAGGAGTACCCTTGGAAGATATTCTGGAAAAGTTTGGTGCTCATTTCTTCGAGACTATTAAGAAGTCGGGCCACAGCAGCCTTTTACGGACCCTTGGTCACAACCTCTATGGCTTCCTCGTTAACCTCGACTCTCTACATGACCACCTGTCATTCACCTACACCCAGATGCAGGCTCCATCTTTCCGGTGTGAGAAGACTCCAAGCAGCCTCCGGCTGCACTACTATTCCCAAAGGAAGGGACTGGAGGCCATTGTGATAGGGATTGTGAAGGCCGTGGCCAGAAGCTTCTTTGACCTCGAGGTGGACATTAGGATGGTGAAGTGTGAGGAGCTGAATGAGAAACTTTCCTACCACTGTGTCTTTGATATTGAGACCAGAGAGATGTGTAGGAATGAGAAGTGCATGGAACGTAAGTGATACAATAAGGTGGGGGGGGGGGGGGGGGGGAAGGGGGAATAGGAGAGGAGAGAAGTGAGGATCTGGGGATAGGAGTAGGAAGGGGGAGCCAAGAGCCAAAGGGGAGATTGGATGGGAAGGAATGAGAGAAAGGATAGAGGAGGTTAAGGGAGAGGTTAGGTACTGGAGATGCAGGAGGTGAGGGAGAGATTAGGTATTAGATGGCATGAGTTCTGTTTTATTCTCAGGTCTTGGAGTTAAAGTAGAGGACCAGTTGGAGGGAGACATGGAGAGGGTAGGCAGTGAGGCTGACCTCATGTCGGCTCAGTTTCCTGGCGGGTTGAGGTCATCCAGCACTGGACAGATCGTCACTGATGGGATTAACCCTGATTTCCCTTCCACTTTGAGAGAGGAACCCGAATGTACCCCCATGCCCATAGTAGTGAACGTTCCCCAGCCTGAGAGCGAAGCTGTTGAGCAGCTGAGAACAGCCCTCAATACTAGGCTCCGTCCACCATTGCGCCTCCCCCCTTCCCTCCTTCCTACCCTCCCAGGGATGTCAAGGGGTGCCTCCAGGAGGGGCAGCTGCATGCTTGGGGCGCACCCTTCAGATTGGCCCGTGACTGCACAAATCTTCCAGAGCTGCTTTCCCTTCCACATCATCTTCGACAAGGACCTTGTGGTCAGGCACATGGGGATCTCCCTGATGAGGCTCTTCCCACGGGCCATAGCAACTGAGGCACTTATCAATGACTACTTTGAGTTGGCCAGGCCCCCTGTTGACCTGACATATGCCAACATTCGAAGCTATGTCCATAACGTGTTCATACTAAATATGAAGGAGGCTCACTCGAGGAACAGCAGGGGAGATGAAACACTCCATTTTAGGGGACAGATGGTGCCACTGTCTGTGCACGACCCAAACTCCTCCATCCTCTTTCTCTCCTCTCCACGTATTAGCAGTGTGGAGGAGCTGGAGCTTCAAGGCCTCTATATCAGTGACATACCCATCCATGATGTGACCCGTGACCTCATCCTGCTCAATCGGCACTTCCGTGTTGAGATGAACATTGCAGAGCAGCTTGAGAAGACCAAACACGACCTGGAGATTCAGAAGGCCATCGTGCAGGAGGAGAAGGCACGTGCAGACAGATTGCTGCATGCCATGCTGCCCCCCTCCATCGCCAGGGAGCTGACCTCGGGGGCCCAGGCCAGTGCCACGGAATACTCCGGTGTGACCATACTTTTCAGCGACATCAAAGGCTTCACTACCATCTGCAGTGAATGTGCTCCAATGTGTGTGGTGGGGATGTTGAATAACCTGTACACACGCTTTGACAGCCTCATTGAGAAGCACAATGTTTATAAGGTGGGTGTGTCAACTCCAGAGCTTTCCTCGTGGGTTAACACTCTTCTCGTCTTCGCCCCCAGGTGGAAACCATAGGGGATGCATACATGGTGGCAGCTGGGTTGTTGGACACTTCAGTGAACCATGCAGAGGCTGTAGCCAACATGGCCTTTGGCATGAGGGATGCAGCCAAGTATGTGGTTAAACCTGCCACTGAGGAACCACTGCAGGTGAGTGATGTGGGGAGTGAGGGTGACTGTAGGTGGGTAATGTGTGGTGTGAGGGTGACTGTAGGTGGTCATGTGTGGTGTGAGGGTGACTGTAGGTGGGTGATGTGTGGTGTGAGGGTGACTGTAGGGGGTCATGTGTGGTGTGAGGGTGACTGTAGGGTGGGTCATGTGTGGTGTGAGGGTGAGTGTAGGGTGGGTCATGTGTGGTGTGACAGTGACTTGATTGTGGTGTGAGATGGCTTCTAATGCAGGCTAGCCTTCATTTGGTTGGCTGCATCACACAGCCCCTTGTGGTTCATCTGGTTGTAGTATTGTGGGATGATGTGGTCACCAGGTGATGGTGTAGTGGCACATGGCTATACACAAGCCACATCCCCTACACCTGGTGACTCTGGTTTGGCGCAGTAGAACACCACATTCACACACACATACCATTCACACACACACCACATGCACATATCTCACATGCATGCATGTGTATCTGCACACCTACACATACTCCCTCTCACAGATAAGGATTGGCATTCATTCAGGACCAGTGGTAGCTGGAGTGGTTGGTCTGAAGATGCCTCGATACTGCCTGTTTGGTGACACAGTCAACACTGCCTCCAGAATGGAGTCCCACGGAGAGGCAGATAGAGTACACATCAGTGACATCACTTACCAGTGAGCAGACGTTATTAAGACTCACTTTAAGGGCAGGACCCACTAATGTAGGAGATGGGGGGGGGGGGGGGGGGGGGCAGTTCCAATAAGGTGTACTGTCCCAGAGCATATATGCTCTTTGAGTCTGGGGACTGCCATGGTGGGGGTCAGGCCTCACTAATGGTGGAGGCGTGGCCTTGTTAATGGAGCCTGTTAAGATGTACATGCATTGCTAGGATGCATTGCCCATATCTGGGATGTTGGAAAACACACCCACCACATTAATGAGGCCTGGCCCCCACCATTAATGAGGCCTGGCCCCCATCATTAATGAGGCCTGGCCCCCATCATTAGTGAAGCCTGACCCCCACCATTAATGAGCCTGGCTCCCATCATTAGTGAGCCCTGGCCCCTATCATTAGTGAGGCCTGGCCCCCATTATTAGTGAGGCCTGGCCCCCACCATTAATGAGCCTGGCCCCCATCATTAGTGAGCCCTGGCCCCCATCATTAGTGAGGCCTGGCCCCCATCATTAGTAAGGCCTGGCCCCTATCATTAGTGAGGCCTGGCCCCTATCATTAGTGAGGCCTGGCCCCTACAACTAATGATGTCTGTTACTCTTCCCATGAAGATTATAGTATTTTTGGTCCTCTAGGATGCTGAGAAAGAAGCCATTTGTATTTTACAGCCGTGGCAAAATCGAAGTGAAAGGTCTGGGGCTGAGGGAAACCTACTTTATAGAGCCAGCCAATGGATTCGATGGCGTTAAAACAATTATGGTTGAAAGAGCTGACAGTAGCCTGCAGTCAAGCTTACCTGTCGAACGACAAATGGAATTCATTCGTAGTAGTTCTTTTGTCAGATACAACCAGATTGTCCAGTTGAAGCCAAGTGCTTCAATTGTTTCTCACAATGCAACAACATTAGGCAGTGTTTCAGAAGGGAAAGTTAACCTTTTGAGTTGCCAATCTGCCACAACAATGCCACTGTCACAAGTGACGACAGAAGAGGACAGCATTGTCATCAGGGTGCCCACCTCAGATGAGCTGAAGAGGCGTGAGGAGGAGGAGGAGCAGTGGGCTAAGAAGGGTGTCGTTCTGACAGGGAGTGCTGTTCCCTTGTGTGTCTCAGCGGGGGCCCAAAATGGTGTGGAGACTGAGGGTACATTCCCAAGTGAGGGTGAAGAGGCGGAGAGCCACTCTGGTGCGAAGGGGAAGAAGAAGAGGAAACATAACAAGTGTATCATCAGTTGAACCTCCAACTCTTCTATTGAAGTGTTGCTCTATCAAAATATGTTTTTAAAAACCAATGTGTGTTGTGGTATGTGTGTGTATGTCACGTGCATTGCAATTTTCTTAATAAGTGCAACTCAGAATGGTTATTATTTTTTGAATACAGATATCCTCTCGACTTCTGTGTCACAGCAGTTATGAATCACGATGATCGAAATCATTTTACAAAATGCACACACACATCCAAACAGAAACCACAACACGCACACACACACACACACACACACACACACACACACACACATACAAAGTCAAGAGGAGGCCAATTGAGCCAGGAGGGCTCGTGAATTTTAACGCATCAGAACCGTGCTGAGGTGGCAATACGTCACTAATAAAATATGTACACAATGCAACGAGACAACAAATGTGATAAAAATATGCAAACGCATGCTTAGGTACACGTCGAAGTGTTACTGAAGTCAGATGGCTCAGTGCGTATATATTATTATGATTGCAGCCATTGACCCTCAGGTGGCTTTTAATATGCTTCGTATGTGTGGTGCCTTTTGCAAGCTGGTACATCTTGCAAGGAGTACACTCCCAAGCCTGGCCTTTTGACCCTTTGACAGCCTTTGATGCTGAAGTCAGAGAATGTTTTGTCTTCTCCTTTATACTGGATCTAACTGACTCGGTCCATTGCTTGAGCCATCCTAGTTAGGGGTCTTGGTGTGTGAACAGCTTTAGCTTGAACATTTGTATATATGTATAAAAATACAAGGTATATAACCTCAAATTATGGTGTAATACTAAAATGTTACATTGTGATTCAGAGCTTACTGTAACTGTTATAGTAAAAATTCGTCATTGTTTTACGAACCCAACTGCGATGATGTAATCGTCCGCAGCTGTGACGAATTTATACTACCGCCATAAGATAGAATGTGATAGCATGGCTTCTTACAACTCTATGTCATAGGCCTGGGTACGGGACTAATGGTGAATTCATTATATTTTCTGAGCACATAGCATGAAATGGAGGAAAGTCTTATGGAGAATGATGGATGGCTGCGGGCTAGTTTATTATCTGCCATCATCAGAGCCACCAAATTATATCTCCGAGGCTCTCGCATTAAATGGAGGAGTGCATTGGATATGGCTAATGGATAGGACTTCCCTAATATACTTAGTTCTTCTCTTATGACGCGCAATCAATTCTAGTCCGCTTCTATCCCCAAACACTGCAACAAGAATCTGCGTAGTTATTTGTGTGTACAATTGTGTCTGTATGCTGTGTATTTGTAATGTTAAAATTAATTATTTGGCAAATCTGTATTCTTTTGTTCCATGTTTTATGTTCCCTGCATTGTAGCCCAGACTCACTTAAGTAACAAGTTACGTTAGTAACTCTAGGATCCGTACCGTATCGTGAAGTCATTTTTAAAAGTAACCCGCGTATAACTCGCGTAACGAGAAACGGATAGTTTAGCTCTTTGTTGCTATCGAACCAGAAGTCATTTTCAAGTTTTGCTCCAGACCGTTTGCTCTAAGAGAACAAATAATTGTTCTCGTTCACAAACCCTTTTTTCACCTCCGACAGTTTTTTTCCTGAGTAGGATTAGAGCGGTTTTAAAGAGAGCCAAATACACCGAATTTCCTTGAAGAACACCGTGTAGGTATCAGTATGCAAACAAAGCAAGCATGTAACTGATATACGTAATCATCACGTATTATGGAGGAGCTATATTAAAAGCGTTCCCATGGCAATATTTTACATAAAGGGGTGCGGTTTTAATTAGAAGGAAATTAAGTGTAAATGAGGCAACCCATACAATATACATGTAAAGAAGTTACAGAAAAAAAAAGTCTTCCACTGCATCCTGGCCCTCGTTGTACTGCAACTGATAGCCTTTGTAGCATATAAATTGCACTCTCCTGATGTCTGTTTAAGGCGATGGCCAAGCTCCTTCAGAAATTTTTAAGTCTCTGGCCCAAAAACTCCTGATTTCTATGGGTGTGTGTGAATATATTACTTCCCGTATAATTAGAATAATGTATCGTAGGTAGTTCATGTTCTAAATTAATCACATCCCCAGACCCGCATGACGTAACATGCAAGCAGACTATGGTTATACGAACTGTATAACCACAGACTATGGTTACATGTATACGAACTGTATAACCACAGACTATGGTTATACGAACTGTATAACCATAGTCTGCTTGCAGTGACAGTACACAGCTTGTTACGCTATATAGGTCTGGGGACAAGACAACGATACTCCACCCGCTACCCGTATGTTGGTCTGGGAACCAGACCAATAATTCGGTATCCGGACGTTACTGTATGAATGACGGTTTCCATATACTGGAGAGATCGAACACATTATTCGGGATACTCGAGTATCCGGAATATTTCGTTCGACTTTTGCTGCCATGAATAACGGCTTAAAAGATCGAACGAATTCTTCTGTACTCGCGAATCCGGAATAATTCATTACATCTTTGGGCTATGAATGTCGGTCTCCGTATACAACGAACGAAATATTCGGGATACTCGAGTATCCGGAATATTCGTACGACTTTATTGTATATGACGGTTACAAAGATCAAATGAATTCTTCCGGATACTCGAGAATCCGGAATAATGCATTCGATGTTTGAGTATCGTTCGATGTTTCGGGCAGTTATTCATAGACCAATAAAGATAGAGCCGGTGATATTTTGGGATTTTGAAACAAACAGCTCCCCATAGCTATGCAACAGGTGGATTTTGTCATACAAACCGATTATGCATGGGTTGCAATATCACTTTTATTGTGATATTACTAACATGCCATAACATTGCAAGCATACAGAGATGATTGTACACATAAATTAAATAACTACATGTACAGTGGAATGTTCAGATTCTTGTTGCAGTGTTTTAGGAAAGGAGCAGACCAGGATTGATCGATCGCGCCTTAGCTCTAATCAATGACAAGCTAAGGAGGCCATATAACTGTGCTACCCCTTTTGATTTGGGGGTGTTATCATAAATGGCTAACAGAGAAGCCACCTTGAAATGCCCTCAGTGCCTCTGGTCCCCAGGCTCCATAGTTCTCCACTGCTAGCGGTATACATCACCAGCCCATCTCAGCACACCTTGGATCATTTTCTGAATGTTTCCTCTGCTCAGCTGCCTTAGCTGAAACACCCTGGTACATGCCTGCTTCCAACATAGAATTAAGCAGGGATGCAACAGTAATGTCAAAGGCAGCTGATCCCAATTGGTAGCTAGGATGTCTGCTGGGAGTGTTATGGAATGATCTTGTCCCCATCCACAGCCAACTTCTAGGTGTGCAGACAAACCAGCTCGCTGAAAGGTGTTGTACACCACATTGCGAAGAGTGTTATGCCTGGTTGTTCCATCACCTCCTCTTTTGCATGTGACACAGTGGTAACCCAGAGGGTCAAATGCACAGTTGGGCATAGAGGACAAACCATTTGATTTCCATCCAGGGATTGACTCCCAACCACCATTTCACTGCAGTTTGGGGGCTCATTCGGGTCAAAGCTGAGGGAAGGAACAACAGAAACCCACACTGATGTATGCCTTATCAGTAACGGAACAGCTATTAAGGAGAGAGTTGAACTGCTGTGCAATATAGTCACTAATAAATAAATAATAAATAATGAAACAAGATATAAAAACATTCTCACTGAGAAAGTTAGTGGTATATATATAGATTTGAAGGCAATAGTGACAAGTGAATGGAGATACAATAATTATTCCTATATTTAGCAAAATAAATGCAATGCTGTTCTCACAAAGTGTTAAATATGAAAATAATTATTGTATTATTGTGGGAGAAGAGGAAATGATGAGGCATGTGCCCTTAGAAGATGGTCATGTGCCCTTAGAGGATGGTCATGTGCCCTTAGAGGATGGTCATGTGCCCTTAGAGGATGGTCATGTGCCCTTAGAGGATGGTCATGTGCCCTTAGAGGATGGTCATGTGCCCTTAGAGGATGGTCATGTGCCCTTAGAGGATGGTCATGTGCCCTTAGAGGATGGTCATGTGCCCTTAGAGGAAGGTCATGCATCCCTTTGGTTATGGAAGTGTTTGGGGGATGGGGCAATGAAGCTTTCGAAGTACATGTATTTTAAACCCTGTCAAAAAAAAAGCAGCCACCCAGCTGTGTCAACCTCTAAATGAGGTTATGTCAACCATGTACAGTTGCCTCATCCTCATGAGGCAGAATGCCAGGGCAATTTTGGCCAGATGTGTTTTTTTTATTTCATGAAACAGTATTAAAGGCACAGTGTTGTAATTACAGTATATGTAGTACTAAATGTACAATTCATGTGGATGTATAATAATGTACGATGCAATTGATACCCAGCTGTTGTTTATTAGTGCTGTACCAGTGAACCATACTAAGAAGCGAGATTGGAAATGCCCATTAGTTTCCATAAATATGACAGCATTTAGTACATGTAGCTGTAACAGTCCGTAACAAAAATATTTGGTCACTACTTTGAAATATTGGTAAAAACAACTTCTAATACAGTGCAGGTTAAAACAAAAGAAAGTAGTTAGCACAAATCTTGTGTGAGTGAAACTATGCACAAACATCACAACAATGCAATTATAATAAATATTAAATATATTGGTTTAAAAACAAAATACTGGTCAAATGTAAGAGTGCTAAGAGCCTTTAGGAACAGTTAAGAGCAGGCCCAGAGCTAAAGGAAAGCACAAGAGGAGGAAACCAAAGACTTGTGACATAAGCTGCACTCCCTTAGGGGACTGGGTCCACGATTCCTTAGTGGTATCCTTAGCCGAGGGAACAGAGCTGCTGACGAACACATCTTCCTCCTCCTCACGTCTCTTTGGCTCATCTACAGTAGGCACCCTGATGACAATATTGTCCTCTTCAGTTGATATCGCAGGTTGTGCCAAGCATGTCGATTGATCTGTTTTTGCAAGTTCGAATTTCAAGATCTTCTCTTCATCAATGTTGCTTAAAGATTCTTCATTGTGTGGGAGGTTCTGGCTACATATTAAAAATGAGGTGCTATGGCTGACACCAGTTTGATGATCAATATATAAGCCCCGCTGCAAGCTTTGGTCTACACTTTCAACCAACATGTCACCACCACAACTGCTGGCAGGCTCCATAAAGTATGTTTCCCTCATTCCCAGACCTTTGATTCCAATCTTGCCACGGCCAGAAAATACAAATGGCTTCCCCCTTAGCATTCTAGAGGACCAGAAAACAACATTAAACTCAAGGGGGGGGGGGGCTTTAATCTATATGAGGGGGCTTCATAGCATCAGGGAAGGAGTAAACTTGATGGCAAGGGCTTAACCAGTGGAGAGATACATCATTGATAGTAACTAGGTCAAATTTACAGCAATGCAAGTTTCATCAAGCTTTAGCAGAATTTTGCATTCTCTTAAGAGCTAAAAAATATTTTGAGTAAAAAAATTAGGGCTCAAAAAGTGAGGGAACAAGAATGATTGATCAGAGGCAAAAGTTGGAGCTGTTAATTACTAGTCCTAAACTGGTTTCAATGCGTACTACATTACATATTTGTCTGCTCACTGGTAAGTGATGTCACTGATGTGTACTCTATCTGCCTCTCCGTGGGACTCCATTCTGGAGGCAGTGTTGACTGTGTCACCAAACAGGCAGTATCGAGGCATCTTCAGACCAACCACTCCAGCTACCACTGGTCCTGAATGAATGCCAATCCTTATCTGTGAGAGGGAGTATGTGTAGGTGTGCAGATACACATGCATGCATGTGAGATATGTGCATATGTGTGTGTGTTTGTGTGTGTGTTTTCATATGTGCAGGATGTAGTATACATGTGTGTATGTATGTGTGTGTGCATGTGTGTGTGCATGTATCATGTGAAATAGCTTTGTTCAGGATCAGGGTCCCGCTTGACCCGCTCTGATTAACTATACATGTACATGAAATATGGGGGCAGTATGTGCAAGGCTAAGTGTTCACAGGGCATATCATGCCAATATGCCCCCGATATGCCCCCAGATATGCCCCCCATCATGCCAATATGCCCCCATCATGCCAATATGCCCCCATCATGCCAATATGCCCCCATCATGCCAATATGCCCCCAGATATGCCCCCCATCATGCCAATATGCCCCCATCATGCCAATATGCCCCCAGATATGCCCCCCCATCATGCCAATATGCCCCCAGATATGCCCCCCCCCATCATGCCAATATGCCCCCATCATGCCAATATGCCCCCAGATATGCCCCCCCATCATGCCAATATGCCCCCAGATATGCCCCCCATCATGCCAATATGCCCCCAGATATGCCCCCCATCATGCCAATATGCCCCCAGATATGCCTTATACCCGACATGACCCACCCCCTCACACCCCACATCACCCACCTGCAGTGGTTCCTCAGTGGCAGGTTTAACCACATACTTGGCTGCATCCCTCATGCCAAAGGCCATGTTGGCTACAGCCTCTGCATGGTTCACCGAAGTGTCCAACAACCCAGCTGCCACCATGTATGCATCCCCTATGGTTTCCACCTGGGGGTGGAGACGAGAAGAGTGTTAACCCACAAGGAAAGCTCTGGAGTTGACGCACCCACCTTATAAACACTGTGCTTCTCAATGAGGCTGTCAAAGCGTGTGTACAGGTTATTCAACATCCCCACCACACACATTGGAGCACATTCGCTGCAGATGGTAGTGAAGCCTTTAATGTCGCTGAAAAGTATGGTCACACTGGAGTATTCCGTGGCACTGGCCTGGGCCCCCGAGGTCAGCTCCCTGGCGATGGAGGGGGGCAGCATGGCATGCAGCAATCTGTCCGCACGTGCCTTCTCCTCCTGCACGATGGCCTTCTGAATCTCCAGGTCGTGTTTGGTCTTCTCAAGCTGCTCTGCAATGTTCATCTCAACACGGAAGTGCCGATTGAGCAGGATGAGGTCACGGGTCACATCATGGATGGGTATGTCACTGATGTAGAGGCCTTGAAGCTCCAGCTCCTCCACACTGCTAATACGTGGAGAGGAGAGGAAGAGGATGGAGGAGTTTGGGTCGTGCACAGACAGTGGCACCATCTCCCCCCTGAACTGGAGTGTTTTCTTTCTCCTTAAGTATCTCCCCTTTATATTCAGTAGGAACACGTTGTGGACATAGCTGCGAATGTTGGCATATGTCAGGTCAACAGGGGGCCTGGCCAACTCAAAGTAGTCATTGATACGTGCCTCAGTTGCTATGGCCTGTGGGAAGAGCCTCATCAGGGAGATCCCCATGTGCCTGACCACGAGGTCCTTGTCGAAGATGATGTGGAAGGGAAAGCAGCTCTGGAAGATTTGTGCAGTCACGGGCCAATCTGAAGGGTGTGCACCAAGCATGCAGCTGCCCCTCCTGGAGATAGTGGGGAGAGGTGGCAGGGCAGAGGCTTCATCTTCAAATTGCTGGTCATCCATTTCAATTATGTAAGGCTCCTCGGGAACAGTGGGAGTGGCTTCATCGGCCATCATCTCAATCCGACATCCCCTCAGACCTGCAAAAATATATCATGCCCTTGGTTGAATACTGTTTTATTTTGCTGCACTCACACTGTCAACTGAATTAGCAATGATGTACTATATGAAGAGCACAAGATTACCCTCTCACCCCAAGCAGAGTGATCAGAAACCTTCTTTTATGAATCCTGGATTCACAACAGCCTACCATCGTCAACCATCCCACCCCATCCCACACCATCCCACCCCATCCCACACCATCCCACCCCATCCCACACCATCCCACCCCATCCCACACCATACCATCCCACCATCCCACCCCATCCCACCCCATCCCACACCATACCACCCCATCCCACACCATACCATCCCACCATCCCACACCATCCCACCCCATCCCACACCATACCACCCCATCCCACACCATACCATCCCACCATCCCACCCCATCCCACCCCATCCCACAGCATACCACCCCATCCCACACCATACCATCCCACCATCCCACCCCATCCCACCCCATCCCACCATACCACCCCATCCCACCCCATCCCACCCCATCCCACCCCATCCCACAGCATCTGATTATTTCTTCTATGCTCCACTTCTGGTCCCTCCATCTTTATTGTATCACTTACGTTCCATGCACTTCTCAGTCCTACACCTCTCTCTGGTCTCAATATCAAAGACACAGTGGTAGGAAAGTTCCTCATTCAGCTCCTCACACTTCACCATCCTAATGTCCACCTCGAGGTCAAAGAAGCTTCTGGCCACGGCCTTCACAATCCCTATCACAATGGCCTCCAGTCCCTTCCTTTGGGAATAGTAGTGCAGCCGGAGGCTGCTTGGAGTCTTCTCACACCGGAAAGATGGAGCCTGCATCTGGGTGTAGGTGAATGACAGGTGGTCATGTAGAGAGTCGAGGTTAACGAGGAAGCCATAGAGGTTGTGACCAAGGGTCCGTAAAAGGCTGCTGTGGCCCGACTTCTTAATAGTCTCGAAGAAATGAGCACCAAACTTTTCCAGAATATCTTCCAAGGGTACTCCTGTATGGCACATGTAATGTGCAACATTAAAGAGGGTGCCTTACAGTTACCAGGTAGGTATAAACGGTATATGTTAAAATCACAGGTAAGGGGAGGAGATGGATAAGAGGATTTCAAGTATAGAAAGCTGGTTAAAGGCTAGAATCTGTACTTGAGGGAAGGGTACGGTTACAAAGGGTTAAGAGGATATGTACTTGAGGGAAGGCTACCATCACAAAGGGTTAATCTGTACTTGAGGGAAGGCAACAGCACAAAGGGTTAAGAGGATCTATATTTGAGTGAAGGCTATAGCAGCGTTGCTATAGTTACATTTGATGCAATTTACATACTGATTGACCAAACTGAATTATGCTATATAGCACTTACTTCCCTGGATGCATATAATCACACAAGTTTGAACCATAAATGAGTAGACTTGCTTTGATTTGCAAGAGAACATGCATTGCACTCAAAATATGGGAAACATTAAAGGAATTGATGTATAACATTGAACACTAAAGCCATATTGAACACACATTTTCATAGCCTGAATTAACGATTAATTAACTAAATGTGGTCATCACCATGGTATGGGCAATTAAATTATAAAGCCACCTGGTCCACCTTTCACATGCTGTATTGCACCTGATTTCATTCCTGAGCACTGCCTCAATCCTTACTGCACACCCTAGAGTGTTAGATGCCTCAGGTATCACACACCCTCAGTGGCGTAGGAACTGTGGCGGCCGTAGCGGCCATGGCCACTACACTTTTCTGTGGATCTTTTCTTTTTTATCTTTTCCAATGATTGCCATGTAGTATTAACAGCTCATGTTACTATGCATACATGTACTGATGTACAACAGCCGCTCGAGGGTCCGGGGTATATCTTATACATGTAAGAGCATACATTTTTGCAGGAACTAGCTTTGATTGATATCAGTTGAAAAGTTGCTATATTGCACGCTAGCAAATCAATCGACGTGCTAGCTCGGACCACGTTTTGCAGCTGCCATGTTAAATAGCTGCGATGAGCAAATTCTGTTCAGGCTCAGCTACCGAAATTACAGCATCAGAGAGGGTTAGGGTTACAGCATCAGAGAGCTTACCTGCCACTAATCCTCACTAACCACGAGCATTTTTGTTTCGGCATATTTACAACCATCTTATACAGATCAGCTCAGTTTGATTGAAATAGTGGCAGAGAAGCTAATTTTAGAAAGTTTCTGTCAACCCATTGAAATATCACAGTTTGATCACATAATTGCATTCTTTCATAAAAGATTCAAGTCTACAGTGTGTAGCTGTTCATGAAAAGTGATCAAATAACAATTTGGTATGGCTTTTGAACATAAAAGTTGCACAAATTGCAAAGCTTCTGGGGGAGCTTACACGGCCCCCTCCCGCACCCACCCCCTCTGTGCCCCTCCCATTTCTATTACGTAACCTAAGCCGCTACACTTCATAAGTCCTTCCTACGCCTCTGCACACTGTTTGATGCCTTAGGTAACACACACCCTAGAGTGTTTGATGCCTTAAGTAACACACACCCTAGAGTGTTTGATGCCTTAGGTACCAGGCACCCTTGCCTGGGAATATTTAAAGCACGTGCCTCAGGGCATAAGGAATTCTAGGGCATATACATATATGGATATTAAGGTATTAATGTGGCAGTGCATTGGCTTGAACGATAATGTATGATTAAGTAGATACGGATATGTACTTCTTGTATGTTTACTGCTCAAGGCATTTAAATCAGGGCTGGTGAGAGGGGGGGGGGGGGGGGGGGTAAGCGGGGTTACCTACCCCGGGCCCCAAGGTATAATAGGGGCCCCAAGGTATAAAAGGGGCCCCAAGGTATGCAGTTTAAACGTACATGTACTACGGATGTATAAAAACTCGTATTTGGCCAATCTCAAGGGGGACCCCCCCTGCTCGTATTTCCAGGGCCTACGGGGCCCCAAAACGATATGTTACCCCGGGCCTCACTATGGCTCTCACCGGCCCTGATTTAAATATACATTATAATTTCATATACCTTTACATGTAACTGATGTAAGTAACAAGCATATGCAGTCAAAGTCCTTTTTTTTTCTTTCTGGCCTTTATCGGTAATTAAGTGGAGAACGTACATGTAGTATAAGCTCACTGCAAGCAGGCTAACTACAAAACTACGTATAATTACGTATAACTACGTATAACTACGCACATAATTTGCTTGCAGTGCTGTCCCGCCCCCCCGCCCCCCCGCCCCCAAAGCAGGCTAACCTAGGAGCTCCGAAGCTGCCGCTCCAACTGCAGCCAGTATGGCCTCGTCGTAGTAGTGATGGTCGAGGTAAAGAGTAGTGGTAACACCCGCTTTTGAACTGCAGTCGTCACAGGAATGCAGATATAAAATAGCACGTGAAATAAAAACGTTGCACACAGTAACACAAATAGATATACATGTACGTGCCGGTAGGCCAGCTAGGCTATCTTAATGCATGTCAGTGTAGGTGCACGAATACCAATGCCACTGCACGCTTTTTTTTGTTTTTCCTTCCTTTTCTTAATATAAAGTTTTCAAGCGGGGAAAAGGTACCTCAACTATAGCGGTCCACCCACGTCAGCTACGTGTAGTGTGGTTTTTTGGCATTCACTTACCAAACGTCATTCCACGCTTCTTCGCCATAGTTGTCCACCACTAGTGACCTTAGCGTGTTGTAGATAAATCCGTACTGTTAAATATGAAAAGCAGCGTCATTCCGAGCTAAATGCACCACGCCTACCATTTTGAGAGGCTTTGCATCACCCAGCGCTTACACATGCACGAGTTTGTTTTTTTTTTCACTGTAGTGATCTATAAATAGGAGAGTTGTGCTCTCGCGTTATGGTCAGCTGTGAATTACGTTTAAATCATGGTTGTCACGCGCAATTGTTTCTGTATGAAATGTGTTGAATGTGTGTGTGTGTGTGTGTGTGTGTGTGTGTGTGTGTGTGTGTGTGTGTGTGTGTGTGCTGTGATGAGTGAGATATATGTATTTGTATTTTTAGCCAATATCATCTTATATGTAACGTGACTTGTATGCAAGCAATAATCTCTATGAATTCAATTCATAGAGATATAGCCAATAATATAAATACATCTACTTTTGGCATTCACTATGAATACACTTATTCCGTTGACCGTTGCTACCCCCCATTTTGACGGGCAAGTTTTCATTGTGTAACTGTTGTACGAGAACCCATGTGTTTTAATGTGCACTAATAAAGTATAAAGTAAAGGATCTGGAAAAAGGTATCGTTAGGTTCATTGTCGAACCCGCACACTGGAACTCTAAAGAACCTTTTCCCAGATCCTTTACACCTTCCATTAGTACATCCTACGAAACAACACGATTCTGGCATCCTTAAGACCTTAACACATGGGTTCTCGTGCAACACAAAAAATTTGCCCGTCAAAATGCTATTCATACCGCCAAATACATGTAATTGGCCACCCAAAGTACGAATAGACCCTTTTTCGGAGTTTTTGGCGGCTTGTATGAATATTCACTATGATACATTTAAAACGTGGCAAACGAGCAATTCTCTACAAAATTCAATCAATGATTGCTGCAAGGGCCCGATCTAGATCGCTATTTGAAGACGCCACAATGCCTATGTGGGCGGGTGGATCCGTAATCATCATATTTAAAATACAACTTTACCATCTTGTAGTTCACTCCAGGCATCACAGCATTAGAAACGATTACGGTTTCTACCAGATAGCTCAGGTACTCTTAGTAATGGGATATGTTTTACAGGGCCGTAGATAACTTTTATAGTTTGGGGGGGGGGGGGGGGGGGGGGGGGCACAATACTTCTTTATGTAATTGTGGTCTAATTAATTTGCCCTGTACGTATAAGCTTACATATAGTCACAGTTCTTCTCAACTTGATTTGAACCATATTACGCGGCCCATACACTCGTTAAATTGCGGCTTGCAGGCTGGCTACATGTACTAGCACTTGAGTGACATATAGCTGAGCTGTACATATGTCGCCTTCTTTGAAGATATTCTTGAAACATGCACGTGTATGTTACACAAATTTGGGGGGGGGGGGGGGGGGGGGGGGGGGGGGGGCACGTGCCCCCCCCCCCCCCCCCCCAAGCTCCCCCTTATCTACGGCCTTGATTTTAACACCTTTTACTATAATTGTAAATTCATTACATGTGCGCAGAGCAAGTGTTTGCGGTGGGCGGAGCGTGTCGAAACGCAGGCTGCTTGGGTAGTAGTAACCCGGCTGGATACAGAGTGTGCCACGTTTGATGGAAACTGTTGGAATGAATAACAGCGATTCGAGCGAGGAATACTTCAGTGCGGATGACGAAGAGAACATCAGGTGAGAGCAAGCTAGTGTGGTTTGACTTCGATAAAGTTTAACACACCAAGCGACACGCATGTTTGTAAGGATTGCTAAGCGGTACTAATAAGTTAGTTATGCTGTTTAACAGTTTGTTGTCCTTGTCATTGGAATAAACTACTTTTACGAGTTCTAAGCTTGAGACAGTGTGTTTTATCAGACGTGCTGGTGGGTTGAATACTGCTTGTCTCCATAGCGTTTCTAATTGCGCACACCTTGTACTCTAGTTTCACAACCAAAAAAAAATAAAAAATAAAAACTGTATTTCTAATTAATGACCATTCATGCCTTAGGCCCAGCAAAGGAACAAGTAGGCGATCTCTACAGGGAGGCGGGAAAGGAAGACAAGCAGATCGAGAAAATGCTTTATGTTTGCCTGCTGACGACCGCGACCGTACCACGGTAGATTCAGTGAGCGAGGAAGCGCCTCACCACGAGCGGGCTCAGGAGTCGCGGAATTTCCCAACCCCAGTTATCGTTACGCGTGTAGCTGCCGCGCACTTCGGAGGTCAAGAATCCACACCAAGTGCGACTGATTCAAAGACCACGCAACAGTCGACGGGCGTTGTAGCGGGCACCTTTGTGACGTCACCGGGCCTCGAGGAAGGATACACTTCACTGTTCCAGTCCGAAGAGACCCCGCCGAAGCCACCACCGAGGAAGAAGAAGAGGAAGAGGGACCAGGATGATGAGAAGGGTGCGTCATTAGGTAGCCTGGGCCCAACTCATGCACGGGACATTGCACTCCCTATCGCGGTTGGCTTGGAGACAAATCGTTTTGAAACCATCAAGGCGGATGGGAAGGTGGATCTGTCACATGCACAGCCGGTCACTCTTCTGACTTCCACAAGTATCAACACAACAGCCAATTCTACTGCCATTACCTCTGCATCCATCACCTCCAATTCTACTGCCATTACCTCTGCGTCTGTCACCTCAAATTCCGTACCTGTCATCACCGTGACCACCAACACCAGCCCAACGAGGCCTCCCAAGCCTCCGAGGAGACACCAGCCCCAGACCGGCATTTCTATTGAACACGACATCCAGTTGGAACTGACCGCGGACATGATGTGCGGCAGCGAGGTGATTACGGTGGACACATTGCTGGCCAAGGCCTCGGGGGGAGATGTGGACCCTAACGCCATCGTATTTGCCCTGTCTGATGATGAGAGCATAGATGGAGAATCTCTGATTGCGGCCGAGACCAGCACCAGTACTGTTGCCGAAGGGGGCGTGGGGAGAAGTGGCCACGCCTCCATCAGGGATAGTGTGGGAAGCACTAGCACTGTGGTGGCATCAGATGACGCAAGGTTGTCATCACCTAGTGATACTGTGAGCTGATTGGGTTGAGCTTTGTGGGGGGAGGTGGGGCGTGGGATAGGTGGGGGTGGCTATAGAGGGTGGCGAGGGGGCCATAAAGGGCTGGAGACCATTGAGGGTGGCGAGGGGGCCATAAAGGGCTGGGGACCATAGAGGGTGGTGAGGGGGCCACGCTGAGGGGAGCCATAGAGGGTGGATGAAGAAATAGAGCTAACTACTTTATCTTGCAAACCTCTCTATTCTGACTCCCCTCTTCCCCCCAGCAAATCCTCCAGATGACTATGGTGAAGAACTTGGATACGGGTGAGGTGATACCCCTAAGTGCTGCCGAGGAACGCATTCCTCGTGGGTGGACCAACCCCCTTGCCGAGCACCTCAAGCAAAGGACCAATGATTTGGAAGGAAGGTATGGACACATGTGCATTGCTTGTCAAATGAGCACTGTAACATTAGTGTAAGGTCATGCTGTAACGTTAGCATAAGGTCGTGCTGTAACGTTAGCATAAGGTCGTGCTGTAATGTTAGTGTAAGGTTGTGCTGTAACGTTAGCATAAGGTCGTGCTGTAACGTTAGCGTAAGGTTGTGCTGTACGTTAGTGTAAGGTTGTGCTGTAACGTTAGCATAAGGTCGTGCTGTAACATTAGCGTAAG
The DNA here is from genome assembly GCA_949361645.1 of Spongilla lacustris. Taxonomy (NCBI): domain Eukaryota; kingdom Metazoa; phylum Porifera; class Demospongiae; order Spongillida; family Spongillidae; genus Spongilla; species Spongilla lacustris. The sequence goes on along the minus strand of OX442434.1, from coordinate 6,116,280 downwards.
GTCGTGCTGTAACGTTAGCGTAAGGTCGTGCTGTAACGTTAGTGTAAGGTTGTGCTGTAACATTAGCATAAAGTCATGCTGTAACGTTAGCGTAAGGTCGTGCTGTAACGTTAGCGTATAGCTGTAATGAGGTGGGGAAGTGTTGGGCATTAGAGATGAACCATTATCCCAACTATGACTCCATACCATCACCCCATTATATATGGACAGTCTGATGTTTTGAATGAGCCGTGGATAGTGTGTGTATGTCATTGTCTCACACAGTAACATCGGACTGCCTGATGAGGGGGGAGATGCATCGGGAAAGAGAAAGCCACCAATCACGTGAGGGTCACTGTTTTATGTTGTCTGTGGGATTCTGAAGCTATATGCTTACGGAGCTGTAGGGATTTTTAATGTGGTGCCAAAGTGGAATGGGGACTAGCAGTGCACTTGTGCAATTTTAATTTTTGCACTAGAGATTGCTTCCCCGGTGCAAATTTTGACACCATAAGTGGGAAGTAGGGGTGGGCAGTGGGGGTCAGGAGTAGGGGTGGGCAGTGGGGGTCAGGAGTAGGGGTGGACAGGGGGGGTCAGGAGTAGGGGTGGACAGTGGGGGTCAGGAGTAGGGGTGGACAGTGGGGGTCAGGAGTAGGGGTGGACAGTGGGGTCAGGAGTAGGGTGGACAGTGGGGTCAGGAGTAGGGGTGGACAGTGGGGGTCAGGAGTAGGGGTGGACAGTGGGGGTCAGGAGTAGGGGGGGACAGTGGGGGTCAGGAGTAGGGGTGGACAGTGGGGGTCAGGAGTAGGGGTGGACAGTGGGGGTCAGGAGTAGGGGTGGACAGTGGGGGTCAGGAGTAGGGGTGGACAGTGGGGGTCAGGAGTAGGGGTGGACAGTGGGGGTCAGGAGTAGGGGTGGACAGTGGGGGTCAGGAGTAGGGGTGGACAGTGGGGGTCAGGAGTAGGGGGGACAGTGGGGGTCAGGAGTAGGGGTGGACAGTGGGGGTCAGGAGTAGGAGTGGACAGTGGGGGTCAGGAGTAGGGGTGGACAGTGGGGGTCAGGAGTAGGGGGGGACAGTGGGGGTCAGGAGTAGGGGTGGACAGTGGGGGTCAGGAGTAGGGGTGGACAGTGGGGGTCAGGAGTAGGGGGGGGACAGTGGGGGTCAGGAGTAGGGGTGGACAGTGGGGGTCAGGAGTGCACTTTGTATGCACACAACCCTAGGTTCACAATATGACGCAAGAGCATGCGATGCATTGCGATGTGACGTCGCAGCAATAAAAATACTGGTGCGTTATTTTTTAAAAGGTGGCCAAGTCCTGTATAGAGTTTTTTTTTAGAGTTTTTTCATCACCCGCACTGCATCAATTTGTTAAACCCCAAAACTTATTTCCCCCCTGATGTAACCTGTCAACTTGTTGATATTGTGGTATTGGCACACTAACACCAAAGGTCAAAGTACTTGCTGTGTGTAGTGTGTGTTGTGTGTGTGTGTTGTATGGGTGTGGGGGTGTGGGTGTATGAGTGTGATAATTAGTTTCTCCTAACAGGAAAAAGCTGAAGAAGATATTCAAATGGAAGGAAGGTGGGGATACAATTTTTAATGCCACTAATGAGAGTTTGTAGGTACAGGTATGGTGGGGGTTAAAGTTATGCTGGAGGTTAGAGGTATGCTGGAGGTTAGAAGTATATCTGGGGGTTAGAGGTATATCTGGGGTTAAAGGTAAGGTATGCTGGGGGTTAGAGTATGCTGGGGGTTAAAGATATGCTAGGGGTTACTATCCAGAGGCAGGTGAAGCCTTTTGCTCCCCCGCTCCCCTCTCTTACTATTTCAGAAGATCAGCAAGGATTGTCAGAAGATGAGAATGAAGAACAGCTCAAGGTGCTGCGTCTCCCTCCTCTCTCCCTCCCCTCTCCCTCCTCTCTCTCCTCTCCCTCCTCTCTCTTCTCTCCCTCCTCTCTCTCTCCCATCTCCCTCCCCTCTCCCTCCTCCCTCCTCCCTCCCTCCCTCCCTCGTTTCAACACGTCTTTGTTCCACATAGTACAAATCCTTCTCACACCACAAAGGACCTTATGAATTTGATAAAGTCAGACTAAAGCAGGACTTGTCTGGACAACACTTGGTTAGTGGCCCTACTTCACTCGTTTGGACCTTATAATTGTGAATGGAATGTGGGCATGGGACAAGCCTTTTATTGCAATTTTACATTTTGCAAATTGACCATCACAGTCATGTGTTTATCAGGCACCTGGACAATTATTTTCATGTTTGTAATCAATTTCACAAGAATCGTAAAAGTTTAGATCGTAAAATTTATGTATGTATGGTCCTTTGTTGCTGATGTGGCTGTTTCCGTTGTCCCCTAGGGAGCAGTCTGGGTGATGGAGTTCTCTGTGTGTGGAAAGCTACTGGTGAGCCATTTTAATTAAGCCCATACGATCATAAGAATTATTGGGTAGTAATGAAAGGTGGGTGACATAATGTCATGTGACATCTCCTCCCCAGGCCACAGCAGGACAGGACAGTGTAGTGGTGAGCTACAAACTCTTCAGTTGCCATGGCAATGTTTACTGTCGCTCTGTGTGTGTGTGTTCAATGTATGGGTTTGTGTGCATCCACATGTATGTGTATGTGTGTGTATGTACATGTATGTGTATGTGTGTGTGTATGTACATGTATGTGTATGTGTGTGTGTATGTACATGTATGTGTATGTGTGTGTGTATGTACATGTATGTGTGTGTGTGTGTTCAGAGGGTTTGGGTGTTACGTACAGCATACTCCTTCTTCCATGAGCTTCAAGCAAAGTATCAGCGCATGGGTAAGCTGCCTACCAGTACATATACAATTAATTTGGGGGGGGGGGGGGGGGGGGGGGGAATTCACATTGTTCTCACCTTATCCAATTTGTCCCCTTTTCTCCTCCCATCTCAAGGTGTTCACTCCAGTGGGGACAGCATAAGTGAGAAGGGAAGTGTTGCAAGTACAAACAGTAGCAAGAGTTCAGAGGTTTGTACTGTTGTTCTTTCCCTGCATCAAAGCCCCTCCCCCCTCCCCAGGAGGATGACCCAAACAACACTAAGCCGTTCTTGGACCATCCACTTTGCAGCTACTATGGACACACGGCTGATGTGCTGGGCATGTCCTGGTCCAAGGTGAGGAGGCGGGGTAGCCACACCCTCTTAAAAGGGGGAGAGGAGGCCAATGTAGCCGCACCCTTTTAAAGGGGGGAGCCTACAAATGCTTGAGCAAGTTTACTCATGGCAAATAATATGTCAATATCAAGTTCATGTATTGTGGTGTGGTTAAGTGTACAGTAGCGGCTCACTAATCAGACCACGCGGTAATAAGACCACTTAACCGCCCGATTATAAGACCACTTCGCCAATCCGACCACCGTCTAATAAGACCACTAATGTATAAATATTGGTGGGGCGTTTTTGTGTGCTTTCTTTCTCTGAACAGGCGATCAATGAAGTGGTTTCCTAATACAGTTGGTACCCACCATGCATTCGATTGCGGGGAAAATCGACGATCCCGTACTAATGGAGTTAGCAATGCCTATGCACACATGAGCCAGCTCTAAGCTTGCTTTACAATCCTTGGCATAATTGTTCATCCTTCCAACTGTTATTTTGTTATGATTCGTTTGTTTATCTGCTACTGGTATTCTAATCAAAGCGCATTTCGAAAGGCGGGAAACTCGCCAGTAAGACCGAAACGGTCGTATTGGCGAGTTTTACCACAAGATCCGATTGTCCCGGGGTGGTCTTATTAGTGAGCCGCTACTGTACATACATTTAGGGCTGTAGAGTTGGCATGATTGGAGGTATTTGATTATGTGACCTCATATTCCATCTTTAGAATTTCTTCATTTTATCCTCATCCATGGACAAGACAGTAAGGTTTGTTTAATTTGGTGTGTGTGCGTGTGTGAGCATACTTATGGGTGCTAAAGGGAGGATGCTAAGGGGAGGAGTGCTAAGGGGGAGTGCTAAGTGGTGTGTGATAGGTGTGTGCAGTGAAAGGGAAATGAATCCTGAAGTCTAGCTTGCCCTTCCATATTTAAATATATATGGCTCACGCATTTGACCCATTCTGTGTGAATTTTATGCCAAAATCACACATGGATGAAGTGTGGTTTTACACCCCCCACCTCTCCCACCTCACACGTACTCCATTCCCTCTCACACCCTCACACCTGTCAGTTTGAGTCCACCATACTTGCAGGCTGAATACATGCATACTTTTGTGAATGTATAGGGTTAATTCAGCTGGCCTTTAAATGAGCACACCTCACACACACACCACTACTCCACACCTTACCACATGTACATCGCATTACCTCACTAACACATCACTACATATACGCTTCACACCTTACACCGTTACACCTTACACCTTACACTGTTACACCTTACATCGTTACACCTTACACCTTCACTATACCACACTACCGTAATCACCTCAGACTTTGGCATATCTCACGAAAGGAGTGCCTGTGTTGCTTCCAACATGTGGATTTTGTCACAGCTATTGCCTTTCACCCAAGGGTAAGAGCACTTCCTGCTTTGTTTTGTTGTCATGGTGATGGCTGTCACCCCTCAGGACGATCGTTACTTCCTTAGTGGTTCACTGGATGGAAAGCTAAGGTTGTGGAACATACCGGACAAGAAGGTTGCCCTGTGGAACGAGATAGAAGGAGTTGGTTAGTTATTAATAATTTGGTTGGGAGTACATACTGTCATACCAGTAGTACCACATACCAGTAGTACCACATATTAGTAGTACCACATACTAGTAGTACCACATACTAGTAGTACCACATACCAGTAGTACCACATACCAGTAGTACCACATACCAGTAGTACCACATACTACCTGGTACCAAGGTGAACACCTTGCTGACTTGCTTATTGAGCTCTTCGTCTCTAGGCTCGCATCTAATCACTGCTGCAAATTTCTGTGCCAATGGCAAGTTTGCTGTAGCAGGCACTTACGATGGAAGATGCATTTTTTATGACACGGAGGTGAGAGGGTTGGCAATGCCGTTGTATTTACTTTCATTCCGCTGTCTTCAGCATCTCAAGTACCACACCCAGATCCATGTTAGATCGCGCCATGGCAAGAACAGGGGGCGAAAAATAAGTGGGGTGGAGCCCTTGCCTGGAGAGAACAAGGCACGTAGCTTATTTTGGGGGGGGGATGTGTGTGATCCGGGGATTTCATCACTCTTGTTTCTAATTGATGCCATCCTCTTAGGTGCTGGTCACCTCAAATGACTCTCGTATTCGACTCTATAACCTGGAGGACCACTCCTTGACGTGCAAATATAAGGGAGGGATCAATACTAACAGCCAGATCAAGGCAACCTTCAGGTTAGAGTCCCCCACAGTAATAGTACCAGTAAAGAAAAAAAGTATGTGCACAAAGATGCATTGCACTTGTAATGTGATCAGGTCACCTGAGCCACTTGTGATGTGATCAGGTCACCTGAGCCACATGTAATGTGATCAGGTCCTGCTTTTGGGTTGTGTCACAAAGGCACTGTTTGATTTGCTACCATGTTTTACAGTCGAGATGGACAATACATTATCTCAGGATCAGAAGACAAGTACATCTATATTTGGAAGACTCATAATGATGTCAGCAAGCTACCCTCCACTCGGCGGGACCGTAACGAGCTATATGAGAGTTTCAGCTGTAAGTGCTGTCACCTGATGTACCAGTGCATCACCGTATGTCTGGATGTACAATACTGGGAGTGGCTCTGATGTGTGTGAACTATCGAAACTTCTTTGTGTACCATTATCAGAGTGCAGTTCGTATTGCACAACATCAATCTTTGTTTCTAGAGGATTTTCACTTGATGTGCCTCGCTGTGCATGACATTGTACATATCAGCAGTGCCTACATATGATCACACACGAGCACCTATTTCACTCCCTGCTGAAATGTCTGGCATATTAGGGGTATACCATACCCATATCTATCAAAACGTGTCTTTTTGGCCCACAGGTCATTCTGCTCCGGTCACCGTGGCCATTTTTGCACCTGTTCCTGGCATCACGGTTGATGAGGGACTCAGGGAGGTGGGACAGATCATAGTGGCAGCAGACTACCAGGGCAGCATTAAGGTGTATGTGACTGGAGAGGTCTTATGACCATTCTGCTCCTATCAATGTTGTATGTTTGTGTGCGTTCATTCAAAATTCGTATTTTATACATGTAATTTAAATTTAAAAAAGAAGAGAGATGAAACGATTGACGGTACCCCCAGGGTACCGGCAGAAAAAGATTATTTTGTTGTGTACACGTGCTTGATGAATGATTTGGTTGGCACAAAGACCAATGGTGGATCCGAAAGCTTGAGGCCTAAGTGCAACACCAAAAGGACCAGCAGGGAAACAATGCTTAGAAGTGAGCAGTGAAAATGTTGAGATCGAGTGAAGTGGTCAAGGCAATATGTACCACTTTAAGATTAAGAGATCAAATGTCCTACCTGGTTTACCTTTTCTTACCTGTTTGAAGGAACAGTTACAGCTCTGTCACGTTTGCTCTGCTCCTGATGAAGACTCTTGGACTTTGGCAATCACATTGCCTGGAATCATTGTCCAAGAAATACACTTCTACATGTTCAACCTTCTTGAGTTACTATCCCTATGCTGGCACAAGGTACAATGGATACTCGAGAAGAGAAAGATGAAGACAGTGACAAAAACATTATACAAAACAGTCAACAAAAGGTGAAGGAGCAGTGATAGCTAGACCTAGTTGGGCGTAGCCCGACCTTCGCGTATTGGCGGAAGCCAATACGCGAAGGTCGGGCTACGCCCAACTAGGGCAGACCAACACCTAACAACCCTAAATGAAGTTTTTTTGGATTATATATACATGTTTTGGCATTGTATCAAATCCAGGGACGGTGGTACCGCTAATGGGTTCATGTATTTAATGTACAAAAAAATAAAATAAAATAATAAAAATCATGAATTTACGTGACACCATTCAACAATCATGAATTCACGTGACACCATTCAACATGATTCTAAGTCACGAGGTACGTATTGCTGCCATTGTAATAGTCTGCTCATGCCGCGAACAAACGTTATTGTTGGTAAGTGGCGTGGTATAAAGCTACTTTTACAGAGTCTATTGCGCTGTGCTCGGTAGGGGGTTGTAAATTTGTGTGTATATTATATGCATGTATGGCATGGGTGGGGCGGCGACTGGTACCTTACGTATCCTTGTCAACGTGGTTTTACCGTATGTAGATGGTCGCAGACAGGCGTGGCTTGCTGCAACCACCCTCATTGCAGTGGCTATGTCGTCCAGTCTTCCGACATTTGTAGTTTACGAGAGTAGTGGACATCCTTGTATATTGATGGATGCTAAACTGCAGCTCAGCTATGTAAGTTTGTGGAGTCGCATGATTTCCCCCTCTCTCGCACTTACTCGTTCTACCTCCTTTACCCACTCCCTTTTCCCGTCTCTTTCCTTTCTCTCACCTCCCCTCTCCCTGGTCCTGCCTCCTTTCCTTCTTTTTGCTTCCTCTCACCCTCCTCTCTCTCATGCTCCTTTCTCTCCTCTCCTCTCCTCTCCTCTCCTCTCCTCTCTCTCCTCTCCTCTCCTCTCCTCTCCTCTCCTCTCCTCTCCTCTCCTCTCCTCTCCTCTCCTCTCCTCTCCTCTCCTCTCCTCTCCTCTCCTCTCCTCTCCTCTCCTCTCCTCTCCTCTCCTCTCCTCTCCTCTCCTCTCCTCTCCTCTCCTCTCCTCTCCTCTCCTCTCCTCTCCTCTCCTCTCCTCTCCTCTCCTCTCCTCTCCTCTCCTCTCCTCTCCTCTCCCCTCCCCTCCCCTCCCCCCCCCTCTCCCCTCCCCCTCCCCCTCCCCTCCCCTCCCCTCCCCTCCCCTCCCCTCCCCTCCCCTCCCCTCCCCTCCCCTCCCCTCCCCTCCCCTCCCCTCCCCTCCCCTCCCCTCCCCTCCCCTCCCCTCCCCTCCCCTCCCCTCCCCTCCCCTCCCCTCCCCTCCCCTCCCCTCCCCTCCCCTCCCCTCCCCTCCCCTCCCCTCCCCTCCCCTCCCCTCCCCTCCCCTCCCCTCCCCTCCCCTCCCCTCCCCTCCCCTCCCCTCCCCTCCCCTCCCCTCCCCTCCCCTCCCCTCCCCTCCCCTCCCCTCCCCTCCCCTCCCCTCCCCTCCCCTCCCCTCCCCTCCCCTCCCCTCCCCTCCCCTCCCCTCCCCTCCCCTCCCCTCCCCTCCCCTCCCCTCCCCTCCCCTCCCCTCCCCTCCCCTCCCCTCCCCTCCCCTCCCCTCCCCTCCCCTCTCCCCTCCCCTCTCCCTCTCTTCTTTTCCTTCCTCTCCCCTCCCCTCTCCCTCTCTCCTTTTCCTTCCTCTCCCTTCCTCTCCTCTTTCCTTCCTCTCATCTCCCTTTCTCACCCTCACAAACTCATCCTTATTCCCGCCCACCCCCTAGCCATACAACTTCACCTACACACCTGCAGTGGACAATGCTACCTCTGCCTGTAATGAGATTGTTTTGAGCATCACTGCCAATAGAAGCATTATTTTTACTTTTGAGGCAGTAAGGCTCTGGTAATGTGTGTAGTGGTTAGTAACCCTCTTCCCCCTTCCTACCAGAATACCACATCATGGTGGTTAAATGAGACGATGTTCGAACATGATGGTGAGTGTACAGGAGTTTGTTTCCAAAAATCTACTCCCCTTTCTCCTGTTTAGATAGCACTGAATCCAACAGCACCAGACTCTTCACCCTCAAACTGGGACAGTCGTACCAGTGTGACAGCAAACAGAATGTTGCACTCGGCAACATGGTTCTCACTATTACAAACTGGAAGGTGCAGGCATTCAATTTCAGTAGCCTAGGCAACTTCGACTCTCGTGAGTTGAACATGCAGGATGATCCATGAAATGTTACGTACATGCACTCTGACATGTATGCACACAATAACATACACTCAGCCATGCACTGCAGCTTGGACCCAGCTGGGCACACCATCAACACCGTTCCCATTGCCGTGGGAGCGGCCCTTGCGGGACTAGTCATTGTCACTCTCGTTGCGTACTTAGTTGGTCGTTTCAAGCGTCGCAGCATTCAGTCAGTAACAACTGGGGGCTATGAGCCACTACCGTCGTAGTTTTGTGTGTGTGCGTGCGTGTGTGTGTTTTTGGTATCTTATGAAACTGGCATTATGGCACCTGCATGTGTTGGTGTGCGTGCGTGTGTGTGTTTTTGGTATCTTATGAAACTGGCATTATGGCACCTGCATGTGTTGGTGTGCGTGGTTATTTTTTTAATTGCACTTGTCAACATAGTCATGCAAACCCAAAGTTCGAAACATATCAGTTCTACCAGAGTTGTGCTGAAGGATCAGTATGAGGCGGTTGCTGCTGTCTTTTGAGGCAGTACTAGCTAATTAATACTGAAACCACTTTCAAGATGCAACGTCAATGATTGCGCTGCGCAAAAGTAAGGGCGTATATGTACGTATATATACATGTAAAAGTAGCTCGAGCAGACTATGCTCTAGTCTCGTACCCAGACCCAAACGTACGTAAGCATTACAGTGTCCCTACAACCCCGGGGTTGATATAAGGGTAAAGTAAATAATGGGCAAATATGCCCTATTCATAGTGATATTAGGCTAGGGTTTTGTGTTCCTAGCGACCACCCCTAAGATATTCACTTTGTGAAAGGATTCTATCACGAATTAAATCTCATTAGCGGTTGGCTTAGGCGATCGCTAGAAACACAAAACCCTAGCTTAAAATCGCTATGAATAGGGCAGGTTGATATGAGGGTAGGTTGATATAGGGGTAGGTGAACTGTATCGCTTACAGCATCGTAGCGGTGATGTAATCCATCCGCTACTGCGAGTGTGGGTCTGGGTACGAGACTAGTAATGCTCCGCGTCCGGGACTTTACAGAAAAAATAGCACCATGTATGGGTGTGTGGTGAAATGGCCCCCCAAATTGTAACTGTGCCAGAGTCATATCATCCGCCATGAATAATGGAAAAACAGAGAGGTTTGTACGTACTTAAATACAGGGTTGCCGAAAGTCAGGCCGGGGTCCGGCCTGTGACCGGCCGGCCTGACAGCCCCGGCCTGCCAGGCCGGCCTGCCAGGTCGGATAAATTGATGTTATTAAACAATTTATTAAAAATTCATGGCTAACCACAAAACATTATGATATTATTAAACAATTTATTAAAAATTCATACATCTTCAGCTCCATCCGAGCGGGTGTTTTCGCGAGCTAAGCTGATTCAACAGCGCCAGAGATGGAACCTACTCCCTCAACGTTTGGAGGCGTGTGTCATGCTGAAGCACAATGCATGGTAAATTACAAGTCTTTAGATAGCAAGCGCGCTGTTTGCATCACTGCATGTTATGTATCTCAGACTCAGTTTCTGTATCTGTAGGAGTAATCAAATCGCTTCAAATTCGGTTTGTAGGTAGAGAGGTCCTATATCTTTCGATTTATTCTGTTTGTTAATTTTTATGCCATCCATTACGGAGATGTAGTTGAACAAACTACGTACGTGCACATTTTCCCGCTCGATTCGCGCCGATGATTTGGGCAAATCGCGTCCCGCTCAAAGTATGGGAGGTGGTGATTATATCATTGCCGCGTATCGAGCGGGAAAAAGTGCACGTATAGTTTGTTCAACTATATCTCCGTAACGTATGGCATAAAAATTAACGAACAGAACAAATCGATAGATATAGGACCTCTCTACCTACAAACCGAATTTGAAGCGATTTGATTACTCCTACAGAAAGTTATGTTGGGTTTGAACTTGGTGGGGTATCTAACGTTGCAATGATGGTACTGAGCAAGTGCAAGACACAAAAGTGTACATGTATTTTACCCTATAGGGCAATGGTGTAGTATGAAGTGTTGAAAATAGGAAGTTGATAGCCTTTATTGTTCGGCAGATACAGCAATTCAAATGTTATAACACGATTATTCTATAATGTTATAAAACTGTATAGGAAGTTATCTCGGAAACTGTCCCATATATAGCTATAGACATCGCGAAATGAATTAATAATTTATTATAATAAGTGGGTGGATCCCGGCCTGCCGGCCTGTCAGGTCACGGTCCGGCCTGCCAGGCCAAGCTAAATGTCCGGCCTGGCAGGCCGACCTGGCAGGCCGGGCTGGCCTTCGGCAACCCTGCTTAAATACCCCTTTCATGTGACTTGTGACGGTTATAACATGTACAGCAAATGCACAATACGAGATAAATGATTAAGTTAAATGATATTGATCAACTAGGTGCTTTCTAGTCCAGAGTGAACCTAGATTCACTATGCACTAGCTCTACTGGGAGAGGGACACTGCAAGGTACGCGCCCCTTTGATGAACGAGCTCCTCTGATGCATAGGATGGATGAGCGGAGGAGAGAAAAGGACAGACGGCATCGCAACCATTCATGTGACTTTATAGTTGCCATGAATATTATCAGCCGCCTTGATGGTGCACAGGTAGCCATGGTATTGTGCGTAGTAATAGGCTGTTCCAATCGTTCCGGGCGCAATTATAATGCACCGAATTATTTGTAATGTGTGATTAAGAAAGGTCGGACAGAGATTTTTAAAAATGAGCATGAAGCGTAGGGACAATGACCACGTTGAAATCCCAGTGGATTTGTTCCAAACACTTTGTTTATATAGTTTTCCAGTCATCTTTTCATAGACCAGCTGTGCACCATCATGGCGTCCGTATAACGATAAACATCATTTTTAATGAAACTCGATCACGCGATGAAACGCGCGTAAATGATGCCGTGCGTGCGCGCTGCTGGCATGGCTGACCCACATTATGTAACGTTATGATAGCGTGAGTTATAGGCACCATCGATATCTTCTCCACTTGCACTTATCATATCAGGGGCGTACGCAGGAATTCGTCAGAAGCTCGCGGTTATGGTTCCAGCGTAATCGATTGATTAGAATTTGGGCAATCATACGCATTGAGTGCATTCTAGGCTTAGGCACTATCGGATGCCGCGGCACGCCAGCCTATTAAATGTAGGGTCCGTATCATGTACCTCAAAAGTGAACAAAATCATAGCTACCAAACCTAATCCCTGATCTTCAACCAAAAGCCAAACAATCTAAGGATTACTTGGTTCAAAAATGAATTCCCCAATGAGCCCTTTCAGGGCTACAAGCCCTATGTACATGTGTTCTATATGTGTTGTCCTACTAGCAAGTTAAATAACCTCAAAAAGGACCAGGTTGTACAACACATACAGCCTACAAAACATCACAAAATGATTTGTGACGTTATTGTGATCGAAAAGAAATTGATTAAAAAACTGTATAGAATTTTGATCCGAATAGCTATCTAAAATTATCCTCCGCGAATGGTAGGGCAAAAATGGCCTTTAGCGCTCAACCCTACTGCATTCTGATTGGAGGTGCGAGAAATTCCGCGCGCAGAACAATCCGCTTTTACGTCCTCGTTACTTAAAAAGTGGGTTTGGGTGGTGGCGGTGTAGAGGCATTCCAGGGTCTTCCCTAGTTGGGCGTAGCCCGACCATCGCGTATTGGCGGAAGGTCGGTCGGGTACCAAACCCGCACAGTTTTTGTACAGGCATATTATGCTGATTTATGCAATGCGTCAATGAATTGTGGCGTGTTATACAATCGGTATCAACGAATAATTGTGTAAAGGATGTCTAAATCAGATTGGCTTTACTACCAGCTGCCGCAGAATGTATTTATTGGGCTCCTGCATTCTGATTGGACTGCAATCCCCGTTGCAGCTTGTAAAAAAACTGTGCGGGATTGGTACCCGACCTTCCGCCAATACGCGAAAGTCCTGGCTACGCCCAACTAGGTCTTCCCTTCGGGCCTGCCATTTTTAAAAATATTGGATACAGTACACAGATAATTATCATATACGGTATCCGGAGTAAAATTGGAACCAACAAGATGGTGGCTGGATTAATTTTGCTGTGTACCCTCCTTGGATTATCGAACGGTAAGTTTCGAGTGAAATGTATTGCATACAAATTACTGTGGTAGTTTATCCCTAAAAAAATGAACTCGGTTAAGGATGGCTGACGCTCCGGGATACTATTATAGTAATCAAAAGTGGGCGGATGAAGATTTCTGCATACTAGTACTGCCACAGTAGTGGTTAGAAGGGTTGTGGCAACGGTGCAGCTTTGGCGTGTGTCGATACGAATGGGATTTCAAATATAAATAGAACCGTACGTGTCACCGTACGCGTGTGCAGATCATAGGTAAGCGTAGATAGTGATCGCTGATCGCCCCCCCCCCCCCACCCTGTTTATTCTACAGAGCAACGTTACGTGCATAAAACTGTGTATAATGCTAATAAAGGAGCCTATTAGGGTGACTCATACGGAAAGATCCAAGCATTATTTCAGTCTTTATACGCTATTAAAAGAGCGAGTGGCGACTATTCCATACTGGGCTACCCCTGGAAACAAATAAAGATTACGGGATTTCATACACGTTTCGGCTTCCGTAAACTTCTTGAATGTGTACCAGGGTTAAGCGTTACTCCTCCTTCCAGATCTGATAAGATTCACTTGGATAATCTTGAGGTTATTGCATTATATCATTGTCACTATTGAAACCTTAAAGCTTATGCAAAAGCACAAACTTATTGATGGATTTGATTTGATTTTCTTAAGGTGACACAAATTCTTTAGCGAACTTAATCTGATTTTAATGCCAGAAACCATAGAAGCGGTCTGAAACTGTAAACAGGAACATTGTCAACCCTTGTGGTTGACAATGTTCTACATGTGTATTAGAGGGGAACGCAGTCCCATCCAGGGGCCCAGAGGTGCACACTTACGTTGAATCACTCGCTGCCATGTTATACGGTGTCCTAACTATTATTGCATGCACTTCTTTAATGATACAAGCTTTACTGTGCATATGATAGCAGAGATTGGATGCAGCAGATATCACCCCATAGCTGCCTTTGTAATAAACATTTGAATGTGGGATTCAAAATAGGCATAATTGTATCTCCGTCCTTTTTTCATATGCATCGCAAAGCGCTGTAAAGCATCATCGTTAACAATTAATAATAAATGCTTGCAATAATAGTTAGAACACCGTACAAGATGGCAGCGAAGGGATTCAACGTAAGTGTGAAGCTTTTCGGCCCTGGTTGGGACTGCATCCTCTCTGTGGGGCACTACAACATCTCCAGTTTGTTTAAAATGCCGTCATGTCGATCACAAAGAGAAAATACTCGTGCTAAGAAGTCTGTGATTACTATACGTACAGTTATATTAGTTGTGCTGATGACTTGCCTGATGAGGCTGAGAGGGACCGTTTTGTGTAAGCTCGCCATGGCCAAAACCAAAAGGCTCGCTACAAAGCAGATGATGCCCCCCGCCCAGGCAGTATCATTAATATACACTTTTGTATACTATAATTAGAACATGTTTGTAGTTGTTTATAACAGCATCTCCCCCCCCCCCCCCCCCCTGCTCTGCACTGTGCCATTGAAAACTGCACAGATTTTGACATGTTGTACACATGTGCGGGAAGTTTATATAACTTGAAACGCACTGTTCGTAAAAAGTAGACAGACATTAAATTTTGTGGTGTAGAATTTTTGAAGAATTAATTGAGTAAACAGTAAGGAAACGAGGTAGTACGGCATATGAAAGTTATAAATATTGCAGACCTACAGTATTTTTATTTAGTGATTTATCTAGGTGCATGCTAAATGTAGGTATGTAATAGTTATCGTTTTCGTATTTGCATAATATATGTAATCTCTTGTTTCCTTACACTTTACTCAATTGGTTCCTTAAATCCTACACCACAAAATTTATTTTAACTGTACCTTTACTCAATTGGTTTCCGACATCACAGCTACAGATTTTATTCTAGTAATTTATATGGGGTCGAGGCAGCGAAAAAGGACCTAGCACATATTATAAAATTTTAATAATGCGTCATGTTTAAATCGCCATAACTTCCCAACAGTTAAGGCTATCTACTCCTATTTTCATCATTTTATACTACACCATTTCTCTGTGGTAGGATACAATTTGGAGTCTTACATTAGCTCCGTGCCAGTATTGCAACATCCCATTCCCCACTGGGTTCAAATCCTCCATAACTTTCGGCAGGAGTAATCAAATCGCTTGAAATTCTATTTGTAGGCCCATTAGTTATTGGATTATTCTGTTTGTTAATTTTTATGCCATCCATTACAGAGATACAGTATGTGCACGTTTTCCTGCTTCATTCGTGCCAGTAATATAATCACCACCTTCTGTCCTTTGGGATGGGCTGGTGACTGTCCTTTGGGGTGGGCTGGTGACTGTCCTTTGGGGTGGGCTGGTGACTGTCCTTTGGGGTGGGCTGGTGACTGTCCTTTGGGGTGGGCTGGTGACTGTCCTTTGGGGTGGGCTGGTGACTGTCCTTTGGGGTGGGCTGGTGACTGTCCTTTGGGATGGGCTGGTGACTGTCCTTTGGGATGGGCTGGTGACTGTCCTTTGGGGTGGGCTGGTGACTGTCCTTTGTTGGGATGGGCTGGTGACTGTCCTTTTTATTTGCTGAACCAGCTGCAAGTTTCAGATTGAATGACTCAAGTACTGGTGGACTGTGTCTGCTGTTAGATGGAACTCTCACTGTGTTTACTAATGAGGTGAGTCTTCCACACCTCTGTGATGGGGGTCCTATATACCACACCTCTGTGATTCTCTTTGCTGTATCTCAGACTGATGTGTTGAACACTGCATATCTAAGCAGTGCATCAAGTTGCAACTTGACGGCCAAATATGCACTGCTGGCTTTTGCATCGTATGCTGGCTATGAAATGAACTTCACTTTTGAAGGAGTAAGAGAGGAAAGGTGGAATTGTGGAGGGGTGGGAATATAGTAAAGGGAGGGGTAATATAGGGGGTGCTAAGGGAGGGGTGGGAATATAGGGGGTGCTAAGGGAGGGGTGGGAATATAGGGGGTGCTAAGGGAGGGGTGGGAATATAGGGGGTGCTAAGGGAGGGGTGGGAATATAGGGGGTGCTAAGGGAGGGGTAATATAGGGGGTGCTAAGGGAGGGGTGGGAATATAGGGGGTGTAAAGGAAGGGTGGGAATGGGAATGTGGAGGGATGAAGCAGTGAGAGGAGGAATGGTGGTTCAAGGCTTAACCCCAGTCACATCATTTTCCAGAATTCATCAATGTGGGGTTTGAAAAATATCAGCTACATGGATTCTGGAGGTAATGTGGTAGAAAGTGATTGGATTTCATTTTACAATGTGCACTTCTGATCAGAAACTGCAACTGTCCATGACTCCACACTGTTTACTGCAACAAGCAATCAAGTGTCTTATCAATGTGACACCTCTCAGAATGTCTCCTTTTCTCCATCATCTGTTAACGTTACCTTGGGTGTCTCCAATTGGAAGGCTCAAGCATTTAGCTTCACTAATGGGTCCTTCGATGGGGGTAGGTGTGTGTGTGTGTGTGTTTGTTTGTATTATGGTTCTTTTTCGGTTTCTCTTTCTCTCTTCTTCCACGTCCTTGTAGCAAAACATTGTTTATTGGATCCAACCCCAACTCCCTCCCCCACTGCCACACCTTCACCTTCACCTACCACACCTTCACCTTCACCTACCACTACTGACAACAAGGTGGTCCCCATAGCGGTGGGTGCCGCTCTGGCTGGACTTGTCATCATAGTGCTCATTGTGTATTTGATTGGTCGATTCAAGAGTCGCAGGGAGACCTCCTACCAGGTGCTTCCTTAGTGGGAACACACATATTGATGTTAATGTATATACAGAATGGATGTGTTAATGTGTGTAAGTTTAATTAATTGGTTACAATGTGTTCCTTGTGAACAGCTGTTTTGTGTGTGTGTGTGTGCAATAATTTGGTTGTACTAGGCCAGTGATTTGCTGTTGAATGATTATGTGATAACACCCAGTCATGTCATAACAATGTTGGCTCCAGCAAATCAAAATGACACACTTCCTTTATAACGGTACAAATTATCATCTATTGAACTCGCTCTCTGCCACCGGAATTTTGACAGATGCAATCATATTTTAGATGCATTAATGTTATGTGATCTAGGTGTGTGTTTTATACCGGTTGAACCCTTGTTTCCTTCACTTTTACACCACCATTGCTTTCAAATCCTAGATACCACTAACTTTCTCAGGGATAATGTTGTTTTTATTTTAGGATAGTTTTGGAATTGTTCTAGTTATGCTGTGTGCGATCACAGAAATGCATCTTGAGCCAGCCAAGACAGCTGTTACACGAGACATGTTACTACCTAGCAACACCATGTTGTTGTTTTTTTGACTTTGCAGCTGTTTACTAGGCCAATATGGGAGACAACTCAACAAATATGCACACTCTGCAAAAAAAAAAAAAAATGCGGTAGACTACAAGACATTAAAATACAATTATTGTGGTTAAAGGACACCTACAATTCAAATAAAAGTTCATCAATACCATGGCAATGCTTAATAAAAATCATTTAAACGTACTTGTGTGAACATGTAAGGTTTTACTCTGTTTGGTATTTAACTGAAGCCATTGGCCCAAGTCCACCAGTATCGCAGTATATGGATGTTCAACTTCACGGCATGGCGTGTAGGTTAAGATTATGTATACCAGTTTCTGCATACCCTTCCAATCAGTTCTAAAAGCTTTTGGTTGTGAACCTTCCTATCCCGATGATAAGAACGGAGGAGAAAATGACCTTCAGTTTTTATATTTTTAAAAAGGCATATTCAATTTGAGATAATAAAAAAAACTTGAATTTACATGTACATGTAGTACTAATTTAAAAGCAAAATCATAATACTACTGAGCAAAACAAACAGCTGTGGACGGTACACATGTGAATTATACACATGGTTGTACACATGATTGAGGACAACACACTAGTCTGATAAGCATGGGAGCCCAGCTGCATTCTCTATCTCAGTCTTTCCCCACTTCACTCTAGAACCACGAATGCAGAGGTGTGTAGCACGAAGAAGGGTTCTGGCACACACACGCACATCTTTACTGCATGACTTAGCAATCCTGTCAGATAAACTTAGAAATGCTCTTGCCTCATCATGACCCCATGAATGGCATATTGTTGTTTACGTTGACTTCAAACATCGTGAATTAAATTTGACGCACCAACAATATTCTGTGGTGCGCAATGCATGTACGTGTATACGTATTTGGCCAAGGGACTCCCAGCCCCCGGCCCCATTCGTGCTCTAACATTACAGAAAACTAATTAACTAGTGCTGACTAAGTACATTCTGCTTCTTGTTAGCAAATTCTGGTGTATCAGGGTAATGTCCAGGCGGCAGTATATTGAGGCTAACACCTCAGGCCAGAAAGGACTTTGATTTGAAGGCTAGTTTTTTATTTAATTTTTTACGAAACACAAGGCCAACAATCTCAAATGTGTCCAACTTGGCATTCCCATATCTGCAGTTGCCTCTCGGCTTGCTATCACCTCCTACAATCCTAAGTCTAAGGTCATATATGGCCGGCTGATTGTCTGGGCCAATGCAGCAGCTATTCTGAGTAGGACCAACTTCTCCATGGCTATGTAACATAGCCAGAGAGTTCCAGCCATATCAGTCTGTGAAGTGTTTTTTTGATATTAAAAGTCATTATTATTATTATTCAACAGAATATAAACAGCTGTTTATATTCTGTTGAGCTGTTTTTATTCTGTTGAATAATAATAATAATGACTTTTAAGCTGTTTATATTATAATTTTTATTTTTATTTTTAAATATAGAATTGATTATACCACAAAAAATACTTACATATGATTGATACATCAGAGGGCTCCCAATGTGCACTGTGCCCTGGCAGTGCACTTGATCACCTTGGCCACCATGCAGTTACCTGCAAGTATGATGGGGATGTGGTCTCCCACCATAATAGGATTAGGGACATCCTGGTGGAGACCTGGGGTCGGGCGCACATTGGGGTTAAGGTGGAGGTTGGCAACAACTTAAGTAGAGACCACAGCAAGACCTGTCCAGCTGACATCTTACTTCCCAACTGGGTCTTGGGCAGAACTGCAGCATTAGATGTGTCCATCACCTCACCGCTAAATCCTGTCACTTTGTTGGAAGTGGGAGTGTCGGCCACAGCTGCTGCCTAGGCCATGAGTCTAGGAAGCACCAAGCTAATGACCCCAAATGCTCAGAGCTAGGATGGGTGTGTGTCCCCCCCCCCCCCCCCCCCCCGTCCCCCCATGGTTGCTGAAACCTATGGGGCTTGGGGAAAAGAAGCCACTGCCATCATCTCCCCAGTAGCCTCCAGACTTTCCACCTCCATGTGCCGGCCAAAGTCCTTCTACTGAACGAGATATATGGCCGGTTGAATCTTAACCTTGTCTGTGCCAATGCTACAGCTATCCTCTCTAGGATAGCTCTTCCACCATAGAGCTGAATATTGTATTTATGTGCTATAATTGTATAACATGTAATAACATTAAAATTCTATACATATGAAATATTAATAAAAGGACTAACTATTCTACTATATAGGGAAGTCCTATCCCATCAGCCATATCCAAAGCACTCCTCCATCTAATACGAGAGCCCCGGAGACACAAATCGGTGGCTCTAATGATGGCAAACGACAAACTGGCCCGCAGCCATCCCATACCTCACCATAGGACTTTCCCCATTTCATACAGATGTGCTCAGAGAGGTGTTTAAGATAGTTGGTTGCTTCACATCCCAAGGCACCATCAACTGACACCACAAATGGTGTAAATGAGGATCGTCTAGCATTGTTGTATTTTTTTCTTCTTTTCTGCTTCAGCTGAAGACAGGACTGCTGCCACACTTCTTTGACGTCTGGTAATGAGACCTCCTTTCTTGCAATCCAGGGCATGTTCATAGCTAAAAGCTGCACCACATCCGTCACATATTGCTGGCATCTTCAAAAGGGGTCTATGATATCTGACTGTCAGGGCATCACAAAAATCAGTAGCAGAAAGATCAAAATGATGATATGTGGTTGGGAGCACTGTTAACCATGAAGACGTTTTAAAAGTGATGGCTCTTTGTATAGCTCGTACCTGTTTAGTATCGAGGGTGAGAAGCACTGAATCTAATTTGATTTGATCTTGCTGCTGAAGTTCATGATGCATAGTTGATGTTGCCTCTGCCATCTTTGCATTGTGATCCACTAGTGAAAAAGGTTTCCTTTCTTTGATGGCATCTGAAATATGCCTTTTGCCTGATACTGAAGTGTTATAAGCAATGCTGGCCATTTCAACAGGATTACGAATGCCCATCCCACCCATTTTGACAGGAATGGAGAATAGTAAGTTATGTTTATATTCTGTTGAATAATAATCATAACGACTTTTAATATAATATAGAAAAACAGTTCATCAAAAATAATAACCCGCTCACGTGGTATTATTATTGTTAATAAATTCTGATAAAATCAAGCCACGGGACTCGAAAAGATGGCTGCATTTCTGGCGTGTCTTGTGCTTTTACTACTGGGAATCGCAGGTGGTAAGTGGTGAGCACACGAATCTGGAAGATTGTTCGTGCCGCATGGTGGCACACAGACGGGTCACGTTGCTTATATTACCAATGCTTAGCATATACTTATGTACGAAGGCGAACTGTCATTGTAACACCGTGGGCAATGCTTACTCTTTCCATAGTCCTAAGTTTAATTTTCGCTCACCCGGTAAAGAACAGCAGTTGAAACTTGAATGTCGTAGCTATAGTGGTGTTAGTATTATAGGTGTGCAAAATTGGAGAAGGATACGAATCGTACTTTCGGTAGCCTGATAGATGTCTCCCTACATGTACATGTGATCTGCCGTTGTGGGTCAGTGTTAGGATCCTGTGTTGGGGTATTCTTAGTTCTTGTGGCTGGGGTGCTCGTTGTGGCATTATGCATGACGTGCTGATGATCATTGTCCTTCTAATTGTTTGCTGTGCACCGCTTCAATTGTGTTTCAAATGGGGTCACCACTTCAGTCCTCTTTAATGGGGCAACCTCTTCTTTAATGGGGGCAACCTCTTAGGATAATCACTTTGTTTCAGTAGCAACCTCTTGGGTGAAGCATTGTGTGTGTGTGTGTGTGTGTGTGTGTGTGTGTGTGTGTGTGTGTGTGTGTGTGTGTGTGTACAATATTTACAGTATTTCTTTAGTAATTAAGTTTACATTTGCATGAGTGAAGGTTAGCAGGTCCATCAGCCCTAGTGAGGGGTGGTGTGACACCCCCACCCCCCCTATGAAGTAGAATGGACCTTTTACCATCAGGAACGAGGAATTTGACAGCATGTCCAGAGGCAGCCATGATTGACTAATCTTATATATAAAGGGTCCAGCAAGGGCTTTGATTTAGTTTAGTTTTCGCATTCGAAACGCTCTGTGCATTGGCATGGCCTGTGGGCTGTCTTCATCTCCTCTGCCACACTGCAGGTGGGTACAGTGGGACCACACCTCCATTTTTGTACCGCCTGAACTATGCTACACAGGAACCATGTGTGCTGATGGAAGCTACCAACATCACCACCCCAGATGCCCCTATGGTAGGACGGTTTAATGCATTATCACACATGTGTATGTTATGTCATCACATCCAGCCTCTGTACGATATGACTGTCAACACAGCGATGTCTTCCTGCGACAATGGGCAAGGCAATATATTATTAGTCCTCAGCGATACGGACAACTTTTTGAAGTTCTTGTTTGGGATGGATAATTCTAGCTCGACTGTTTACTGGACTTTGAAAAATGTCAACTTCACTAGTAGTAAGCCTTAGTGTTTGTGTGTGTGTTGGGTAACCTGGTCTAACTCCATTATAAATGGTGGTGTTGCAATTACTGGCTTGCCTTGTACGTGTTTGTGTGTTCCAGAGGATATGATTTGTCTCCTGCTAATCTCTTGAAGTTCTTTGAACCCTGAGATTTGAAAAAATGTTTGCTTTCCAAGTGTCTTGCACTTTTAGGAAATTGGAGCACCTTCTGGTGTGGTGTATAGGGTGGTGGTGTATGGTGCTATTGTGTGTGCTTGATCCTAACACTACCCTCCTTACAGGCACAGATGGATCTCTAGCTAACACTCTAAACCAATTCTACTGCTTACGTAACCAGTCTTTTCAGTGTGACAGCCAAACAGACATCCTCCTTGTCAACAATACTATTACACCTAAGAAAACACTCTTACTGTCAATATCTGGTTGGAAGGTGCAGGCATTCTCCTTTACCAACCAAACGTTTGATACAGGTACGTGTTCTCTGTCTCCTGCTTACACAAAGTCACCCCATACCTATTTCCCTCCCCCTTCTATCCACCCTTACTTCCTTACTTCCCTATCCACCCTTACTTCCCTATCCACACTTACTCACTCCCCTTTTCTTACTTCCCTATCCACACTTACTCCCTCCCCTTCTATCCACCCTTACTTCCCTATCCACACTTACTCCCTCCCCTTCTATCCACCCTTACTTCCCTATCCACACTTACTCCCTCCCCTTCTATCCACCCTTACTTCCCTATCTACCCCCATACTATCACCCCAGCACGGCACTGTGTGCAGGACTACCAGTCATCTAAGGTTGTCCCGACTGTCGTTGGTGCAGCAATGGCTGGCCTCATCTTTGTGGTCCTTGTGGCATATGTCATCAGTCAGATAAGGAACTGGAGGAGTCAGCGGGCCTCCCACAGCTCCTATGGAAGGTTGTGACGGCCTTGCTCATGTGATCTTGGTGGTGTGTCTGAATTATTTTATTTTTTATTTTGTTGTGATTGTGTTGCAAAATGATTTGATTACATGTAATAGTGGTATGTGCAGCCACAGCAAATTACAGTGATGGTGATCAGTCAGTCACAGAAGCAACTGGCATTGTGTGTGTGTGTGTGTGTGTGTGTGTGTGCCTTCCTAGTCTCAGGACACTCACCCTGTGTGCATACATGTACATTACCAGAGAAACCTTATAAGGTGCACCAAGGCAAAAAGGTTATTACACAAACTAAACCTCATTACCATAGTAACCAAATATCAGTCTACTTTATTTTTGGCCCTCTATTTATAAAATGGCTGATTTTGGCGATATGTGACGGTTGCTATGGATTGTCCAATCAAATGAAATGCTATGGCAAATCAATTGATTGCATAATCTTATATATGGCATGAATTTGAATAGAAATTGATTGTTGTGTACACAAATGTTATAACAGCTCTTCAGTATCACAAAGTGTGAGGATCTACAATTGTACACTCCCAAGAAGCATTGGACTCGATAAATCACAAAACTCCTTTTAAAAATACACATTAGGTTATCTGAGAGGTCACAAGGTGGGCTGTGACATGGAAAATTCTCATAACCCGAACCCTGTATAAACCTTGTTACACTTATAGGCATATAGAGATCTATTTCAACAAAAGCCGCTGTAATAGTATCACCTGTTAACTTTTGTTTGGGATGATCTACTGCTTGTCTTGAAACGTTTTCTGTTGACTCATTTTTTAAAAACAAATTATTATTTTAATAATCCATTTAAATTACAAACAAAAAATCCCTTCTGTAGATACTAAGCTGATTTTGTACTGCATTGTGATTTGAAGTTGATAGGTTTAAAAGTTAATCATTTAACTATTTCAGTTAATTAATGCATTAAACAACATCCATATGTTGTAGTATGCAGTTTTGGCAAGTGGGGGGGGGGGGGGGGGGGGGGGGGGAAACCTACAAAATGGTGGTGGTTACATGTATTGACATCCTTGGGCTGCCTGGTCCAAACCATGCACATTAAACTAGCTGTAAGTTATTGTTGGTTGTGGAGCAACACACTTGTAGAAAAAAACAAGAAGTAACTTGTCATAGTAAGTGAACACAGAGCACAGAAATATTATAACACAAGCTAAACACACGCAGATGTCCACACATGTAATCTCCTGAGGGTTAAGATACCTAAGGGTTAAGATACCTGAGGGTTAAGATACCTGAGGGTTAAGATATCTGAGGGTTAAGATACCTTGCTGTAATGCTTTCGGCGGTGGACAACAAATCGGCTGGCAAGGTAACCTATTAGCAGCACAAAGACCAGGGCTGCTAGGGCACTGCCCACGGCAACAGGAACAATAAGAAGACCTTGGAGATCTGCCACACAGACCCGCTCTGGGGGAGAGAGAGGGTTGGAAAGATAGGTGGAGCCAAGGAAGGAAAATTGGTGATTTGAGAAATAGTGCACTTGGATATCACTTCCCTACAAGCAACAGAAGGCACACCTACCTGCATCAAATCTGTCGGTCCCTTTGAAGGAGAATGCTTGTACCCTAAGGTTCGATGTGGTCACCAGCACAGTGATGTTACTACTGTTACTGGTCATGGAAACGGTCTGGGGACTGTTACATCTGAAGGTTTGATTTGCTGAATTAGAAAACCGCAGAGAGCTGTTTGATGCCGTCAAGTATGCTGTGGTGAGGAGAGATAGTTAAGGTGGTGGTGGTAGTGAGGAGGGGATAGTTAAGGGGGTGGTGGTGGTAGTGAGGAGGGGATAGTTAAGGGGGTGGTGGTGGTGGTGAGGAGGGGATAGTTAAGGGGGTGGTGGTGGTGAGGAGGGGATAGTTAAGGGGGTGAGGAGGGGATAGTTAAGGTGGTGGTGGTGGTGAGGAGGGGATAGTTAAGGTGGTGGTGAGGAGGGGATAGTTAAGGGGGTGGTGGTGGTGGTGAGGAGATAGTTAAGGGGTGGTGGTGGTGAGGAGATATGATGTCAGTGTGTGCAGGGGATCAGGTGAGGTAACACTGTAAATGTTCAACACTTACTAGTGTTCACAGCTCCAGAGAAGTTCATGGCAGACAGGCCCCACTGTTTGCTGTTGTTCTGCACAAAACAAATGATACCAAAAATATAATGAGCAAAGAGTATTCGACATGACACACTTGCCTGGCTAAAACTCAACACAAGCTTGCAGGAAACACATTGAGGAGTTGTCAGATTGAAGGCAATCTGCACAGCAAGATCTGTGCAGCTAGAATCATTTGAACAATCTACACCTGGATCTGATGACAGAGTTAGCAGCGTCTGGCTGGAGTTCTGGTAAGAGGAACATAGCACAACATGACAACCCAGTCCAAAGCAGCCCACACCCCTGCAGCCCACACCCCTCCAGCACACACCCCTCCAGCCCACACCCCTCCAGCACACATCCCTCCAGCACACACCCCTCCAGCCCACACCCCTCCAGCACACATCCCTCCAGCATACACCTCCAGCACACACCCTCCAGCACACATCCCTCCAGCACACATCCCTCCAGCACACACCCCTCCAGCACACACCCCTCCAGCACACACACCTCCAGCGCACATCCCTCCAGCACACACACACCTGGATTGTGACATTGATGGACACGTTCATCAGAAGACAGGTCCCGTAGTCATCACTAAGCTTGTACCTGGCAACACCACTTACAGATGAGCACTGCGTGGTGTCCTGTGCCTCAATGCCTTCAAGTGTGTGCGTGTGTGCATGTGTGTGCGTGCATGTGGTGTGTGCATGGGTGTGTGTGTATGCATGTGGTGTGTGTGTATGCATGTGGTGTGTGTGCATGTGTTGTGTGTGCATGATGTGGTGTGTGTGTGTGTGAGAAGTCAGTTTACATTTATGTACATGGAGAAGAGGAAGGAGGTGTGGCAGAGCATGCAGAGAAGGCTCCGAAGGGAAGAGGATGGGAGGGGAGGGGAGAGGATGGGAGGGGAGGGGAGAGGATGGGAGGGGAGAGGATGGGAGGGGAGAGGATGGGAGGGGAGGGGAGGGAGAGGATGGGATGGGAGGGGAGGGGAGGGGAGGGAGAGGATGGGAGGGGAGGGGAGGGGAGAGGATGGGAGGGGAGAAAGAAATGAAAAAAAATATGGAGCAGAATGGGAGGTATGAGAGTGGGAAGGAAGTGATGAAGCCAGCAATGAATGGGAGGAGAAGGGGCAGCAAACCAGAAGGGAAGTAAAGAAGGATGGAATGCATCCGTAGCTATGTAAGATCTGCTACCACATTATCTTAAACACATACGTACGACTTGCCTCGCCATGATCAGCTAACACACAACTCATCTCGCAGCACAGTTTTACGAATTGTGTTCATCACTTTAATGTGCATGTATATCACTTAGATACACAAACGCACGCAGCAAATTCCTGTATGGCCATGGGCATAAACTAGCGCATCGCTTGCCCCCACTAATCCTCAAACTAACACAACAACAGGACGGCCCGGACCATACGCATTGCACACATATCAACAGACTCCATAACAACTTACCGAGAGACAGGCCCAAGATGAGGAGTAACACACAGACGACTCGACCCATCTTGTTATCAAATATTCGCTGAGAACAACCTATTACCGTATGTTATAAATACCCGTGTGAGGGCTCGTATCAAATTTTTTGATAGCCGGCCATAACATTAATCTCATCCATCTTTAAGCTTTTGCACAAAAACTAGACAGCTACTACTTTCATATCAAATAGGCACACGTGCTTATGATTAATCTGGTGACAGGAATCAGGATAAATGACACAGACTGACTTTCCAAGAGGAGCTAGATGCAGCAGCTTACCTCACGTTCCTCTTTTGTACATCCGTAAGAATGCCCTAAAACTTGATTGTCGGGGTTTTAATAGTATTAGTTAATTAACTACAGACTACATATATATATATAATATATATATTATATATATAGAGCAGCTGATTGAGTACTGCTTCCATAATAGCAGAGACAATATTGCAGTCATGCAGCGTAAATTTCGTCCCGGACGGCCGAGAAAAATTAAAAGCTGTTGGTATCGCCAAATTGGGAAGGCAAGGGCGGATCCAGCGAGGGGGTCATGGGCAGTGGCGAGGTGGCTTGTCTGTCACTGGGGGGGCAAATACACAGACTGCCGCCCCCCCCCCCCCCCCCCTCCCCCACGCACACACACACAAACACACATGCTGCCTTTCTGTCAGAATTTCTTATATCGTTACAGGGGCGGATACAGGATTTTGGCGAGGAGGGGGTGGGTTCCACATGGATAATTGACGCGTCGACGACAGGGAGGGGCGCGCGCGAAGCGCGCGAAAATTTTTGTGGTGCGTTTTCCACAAAACTAAGGCAATCAATAGTGCCCTCTGTTCGAGCAGCACGATAACAATAACAAAAACTGGTAGCAATTAACACGTAGATCTCATGACATCAGTCAAGCCGAAGTTTTGGCCGGAACTATTTACAACTGCATGTATAGAGCAATGTACTTGGAATTGGATTGTTTACTACGTAACCGTACTATTACGTAACAAATGCTATAAATATATATCACGTGGGGTGAAATCCCGCCTTCTTTACTCAGATCGCCGACGTTCGCTATTGATAAACTCGTTCCCAGCATTATGACTCTACATGTGTACTACATAGATAATCATCTTAATTAAGCACATTTCGTGTAATTTCCTTGGCGGCTGGTGCGCCCCTATCGTCATTTTGGCGCCCCCTTTTTAAGGCCAGCTGGGGGGGCAACTGCCCCCCCTGCCCCCCCGGCCACCTCGCCACTGGTCATGGGGGTCCGGACCCCCATGATGAATATAATTACTATTAATACCCCAGTCACGTGCGCATAAAGGTGCTCGGTGTATTGTTCCAGGGATATTAAATACATGGATTGGAAACGGTTCCGTAATCTACGTGTACCGGAAAACCATCCGTGATGCGCCTACATAGATTCTGAATTGGTGAGTTTGCTGTTGACTCGGACGAATATGACATGGATGCTGATCCCAGTGGACGGGTTTCAGGGGTGTAGTTCAAAGTTTTCAGATCTGTTGTACGGAAAGTTGTTCAGGAGATTTCGTGACTCGAAGCTTAAGCGATCCGAACGCTTTAACAGGCTTATACATTGCTTTCAAAAGTAAAGCTTGACTGATCCCATTAGTAAAACCTGCCTCTTAATTAGAAAGAAACCAACTTACTAAGTGTAGCTTTTCGTTTCTGCGATTTCGCGACTTTAAGAATAGCCCTCAAGCGCAACACGGATGGAAATTAGGAATACCGTAATTCAGCCGTATATCAGCCTCGTTTCCAATCCATGTATTTAATATCCCTGATTGTTCCTTGACGACGCGTCGTTGAAATCGTCGCTTTGCATTCTTCGTATATATCATATAGGCGTCGGAAGGTAAATTACAAAATTTAACCTGGGGGGGGGGGGGGGGGGGGCGCGGAGCCAGCTAATTTAACTTCATACAATGACATCGTACACGCGACAGTGACATAGAGACGATATACTATCTCTGGTGACGCGTAAAATTGCATGCGTCGCCTATGTGATTCCCGCGATTTTTTTCTATGACTCACTTGACCAGCATTTTAATATACGTGCCAAGAGCTAGGTGGTTTTCAAACTGCTGGGTATATAGGTCCGCTTAAGATTTATGCAGCTAATGTACAGGGGACGAAATAGAATACTGTTCATTGCTTGATGTAGGTTATTTCAGTATATACGTATGATAGTGGCTCAAGTATCGAAGTAACTAAGCGCACGTACAAATCTGACGAAACTGACAGATTAAACACACCCATTTAAAATCCACATAAGCCTGGGAAAAAGAACTTAAGTTCAACTGAGTGCAAGTGATCCATGCAATCTCTCTATGGAATAACATGCACAAAAAAATTGCGCGCGCGAAGCGCGCGCCCCATCTATTATTCATATCGGACCCCCCCCCCCCCCCCTCGCCGAATTCCTGGATCCGCCACTGGAAGGGGCCCAAGTACAAGCAGAGATAATACTATTATTATCTCTGGTACAATTAACGGTGGCAATAAATGGCACTACAACACGTAGACGAACAGAAATCGAAACGCGCATGAAATCTTTCCAATCTCTTGGTTATCTACGGTGACGGCGTAAAACCACAGAAATGAATAATAGATAATAATTTCGTAGATAGTATCATGTGATTTATAGGGGGTGGAGGCACGTTAATAGAAAATGGCGGCGCCAGTGATCATATTGTTTCTGCTCAGCAGCATAGCAGGAGGTAACAGTTATTGCACGTTAATACTTATTATAACCAAGCGGTGCCACTATAGCAAGGGGTGACTTACTGCATTATATATACGTACTAGTACTTCATTGTTAGGTGAAGGGTGCCAATGTGTACTTGGTCCTTAGGGTAATTTGTAGCGAGCCCTTCGTATGGAAGGCCTGATTCTGACCTGTATGACGATTAAGTGGATGGTATAACGATCTTATATTGCTATGAGGACCGACTCTCTTTTACGAACGTTGCATATTGTGAAATTTTTAAAAATCAGGGTTGCTATTGTAAGGATATCTGAAGTATAGATTACATGTGTACCAGTACCCTAGTTAAGCGTGCATGCTCATTAAAATTTATAAGATCAAGAATTGGGATGATTGTCATAGTACATCATGGATGTACTGTTTGTGCCACAGTTAGTACAAATGTTGTGTTGTCTTGTTTGTGCTTGAAGGCATTGTGCTGTACTTGAAGGCATTGTGCTGTACTGGAAGGCATTGTGCTGTACTGGAAGGCATTGTGCTGTACTGGAAGGCATTATGCTGTACTGGAAGGCATTGTGCTGTACTGGAAGGCATTATGCTGTACTGGAAGGCATTATGCTGTCACTGTGTACTGGAAGGCATTGTACCTGTATGCTTTAGAAGTCAAATGTTGTGTTGCCAAAGTCTGTGTTGCCCTTGTTTTGGTATGTTATAACATCACCTGTGGTACTGAAGGGCATTCCAGCAAAGTACAAGTAGATAGCAGATCTCATTAGGCTGGGGACTGGGGTGTGGTACTGGCATTGGCCTCCCATGGTCGCCTGCAGTGCTAAGTGCCATGTCACTCTCATAATGGACAGCACCATTTTTATGTCCAGTGGAACTCTGGCCATCTTTTATTTCAATAAATTGTTGGAATTTAAATATCTACCAAATTATAAACAGGTGTAAGTGTGAGGTGGGTGTGATATCTTATTAGCTCGCACTTGTTTTGTTTGGCACAGGTCATAAAGTTGCAGTGTACAAGGGTGATGAGTTTTGCCCAAAACCGCTAGCTTTTGGACCGAGCCCCATACGATATTGGGGGGGGAGGGGGGGGGGGGGGGGGGGCATCTTTTTCAGCAACATAGGCAGCCACTGGGCTGGGTACCAGACCGTATTCTGAACTGGTACAAGAGAAACCTTGATAAATATGTACATCTACATTGTATGTTCAGTTAACTGACTGTTTACACAAACTATGTCTGTCCTCATTCCAGTTATCAGGGCTGACTGGATATATTCTACCACTGGGCACATCGTGTGTATCCACATGTCAGGAAACATTAGTGCCATTATCAAGGTTAGTGAAAGTGGTTATTAATATGTTTGGTGTCCCATTTGATGGTGGTGGCTATAACAGGGCACCTCAGACGTGGAGTCTATTGTAGACTGGCAGATCGACGAATCAGAATCTAGCTGCAAAAATGTGTCTTGCAGCAAAGGCATTGGTTCATTGAGCGCGTCATTAATCTTGTATGCCACTGAGGATTACGATTGCTTCCTTAATTTCACTTTCACAGGGGTAAGGCAGTTTTATTGTGTTTGGAGTGCATATTGTATAAAACTGCCACCACAAATGGGGACAGAATTGTGAAAAGGGTAGCCAGATGTGGTCACTGGTGAATGTAACAGTCAAGTTAAATAACTGGCCAATATCAAATGTTACGGGTATGTTTTCTGCATATTGAGAAGTTTGTATTAATTATTTCTCCTCATTTAAAGATGAGGATATTGTTGCCTATGATGATGATGGCTCGGACTGGTTCAGTACCCAGTTTACCAGATCATACTCCTGCAATGCTCAGAGTAATTACCCCTTGAAGAAGTCCAATGCCACTGACGTTACAGTGACGTTGATAACGTCCAACTGGCAGGTCCAGGCATTTCAGTTTAATAATAACGGAACCTATGACAACGGTACTTGCAACTGAGGTGGCATTGCCAATTCGTTGCATTTATTTTGGATTCCCTCTGCACACAGCCCAACAGTGCCAACAGGACAGCAAAGGGACTGTCTTTATTCCCATTGCGGTCGGTGTTGCACTTGGTGTTCTCATCTCTGTGGTGGTGCTGGCGTATGTCATCAGCTGGTTCGTGCACCGCAGAAAGTCTGGTTCATAC
The DNA here is from genome assembly GCA_949361645.1 of Spongilla lacustris. Classification (NCBI taxonomy): domain Eukaryota; kingdom Metazoa; phylum Porifera; class Demospongiae; order Spongillida; family Spongillidae; genus Spongilla; species Spongilla lacustris. The sequence continues at coordinate 6,085,091 of OX442434.1, read as the reverse complement.
GCGGCCTTGAACTGAACCTCCTTAGGTGCTTAAATTGTGCAAGATGAATAGACTTCTGTCTTTTTTGTTGTTTTGTTGTTGTTTTTTGGCCCCAAACATGTGATGTGACGTGCAGCACGAGTTACCTTGCTCGCCAGTGATAATGTCTTTTCCCCTTCAGACTGTGGTCTCCTGAGCGACTCTGAAGTAGATGTTCAGATTGCGATTGATACGCGTGTTTATCAGATTGCGCGCGCTTTTTAACTATCTGGGATTTAGTTCGCTAAATGATAAATAAAAAACTGTACCCTTTTTCAAAATTCCTGGACCCGACAAGATATTTAGAAAATCCGGCAGTTCATGGTAACGTATCCGCCCCAAGTTAATTTATTATTACTTCGTTGTGTCACATGAACAGTCAAAAATGGCCGTAAGAGAAACAGGTAGGATTTATGTACCAGTGTACCTATCTATTATATTCCTGCGTTGCTTGATTTGCCCGTACAGCATTCCTTGTGGTGGTAGCGATAATCTCGCAGTCCGCTGCCGTAGACTTTTGCAAACCAGCGTACCCTCGTCTGTCGACCGACTCTGTTGTGTTGAAAATCACGTACACGAACTTCTGTGAAGATGTAAGGGGTGGTGTTTGTTATAGTTAGTATCTTAATGCATCGTCTTATGCTTGTGTGCGTTTGCAGCAAAAAACGTACGGGATTAACGCCACTGGCGGCGCAGCAAGTTGTAGTGATTCGGAATTCTCCAGTAATCTAACACTGAATGGAAATGACACCAATGGGGTCGCTTACACACTCTCGTTCCTCTATACGAAGGTAAAACATACCCTTGTGTGGTAGGGCAAGCTTGTTAAGTGTAGCATTTTCCGGGTTCACAGGATGGGAGTACGTGGTCTACCAACATTACATTCAGTGTTGACATTGACAACCTGCCTCACATCGACCAAAATATATGTACAGGTGTGTGATTGGGGTATGTGTCTTCTCTCTTACTGGTTCATCTTGCTGTTATAAATTCTAGGTCCGGCAACTGGCTATGTACTTCAAAATACAACCTATTTGGGGTCAAACGTTGGACTAGGGAGTGGTTTCAAGTGCTCCCAGGGTAGCGCAGGATCAAATGGAACGTCTTGTAGCAATGTTAACAATGTAAACGTTACCTTGAGTAACTGGAGCGTCCAGCCGTTCTCTTCTACTGGAGGCTGTAAGTACCTTGAACCCTTCCTCTCGTGCCCCTCCCCCCGTGTGGCAATGCTGTTAAGTCATGTGACCTCGCCATGCCCCGCACAGTTCAGGGGTTGTGTGCTGTGAGGACTAGGTGGGGGGGGGGGGGGGGGGGGGGGAGCATATCAATATCAGTGCATCTGGGTAGCTATGTCATGTGGGGTACCTCTGGGGTAGCTATGTCATGTGGGGTACCTCTGGGGTAGCTATGTCATGTGGGGTACCTCTGGGGTAGCTATGTCATGTGATGGCACTCTTTCATGGGATAGCTATTATTAGTGGTTATCTTAACACAAAACCACTGATAATGGGTGTGCTAAAACCCAGTTGTAAGAACTGCAAACTATAGTAACCTGCTCATAAGGTACCAGCATACCAAGGCTTCACCATTGTTAAATATCATGGTGTTGCTTATGAAGTATGCTTTTCTTTTTTCCAAGTCTCAGTACTTAATCAGGTATTAAGCTTTGATATTTCAGGACAGTTCATTAACATGTTTATTGATGTGTATTTTGCGGCACAACTAAGATGTATCCAGGGTTCATAGCATGACTGTACCTCCTTCATTTGGTGAAGGCCAGTGCAGATTGATAATGCTATGTACATAACACCAACAGTTTTCCCAACTCCACCTTCTTTTCTTGTACATGTAACGTGTGTTGCCAAAAGTCTGGACTGTACCCAGTTCCTTTTACATTTTGTACTTGTCATCTCACTTCCTCCTCTCCTCCCTCCCTCCCACCTCTCTCCTTCAAGATGCCACTTGCAGTCCTGATTTCACCAGCATTGTGGTGCCCATAGCTGTGGGAGCAGCCCTCGCTGGCCTGGTGGTTCTTGTGATAGTTGTTTGGATTGCAGGCAAGCTATGGGAGAGATACAAGGCAAAGAAGACTGGTGGTGCAGCATACGACAAGCTATAGATGTGGAGACTGTTTAGTGCTAATATATACTGTCCTGTGTTACCAGGAGTTCTTTCTCTTCTTTGTCCAGTGTGTGTGTGCGATGTGTGATGATGTGTAGCATAGTTGTAAGTGTAATTGGACATGTGTATGGTCATGGCTTATTTAAAGGGTTTAATTTTTTTTTTAAATTTTAATGTGATATTGGTTCTGACAGCTGGTGAGTTGCTATCACCACATCCTTCTCGTTCTTAACAGTGCATGTACTGCAGCTGAAGTTGATACAATTTTGGAGTACACAAAACACATCACAATATATTAAAAGCACCAACATGAGTGGTGGGCATTATTTAGGTACATCAACCATCACATAGCCATCAGCGTCATAGCTCTCATCATCCATCACCGTATCCACCATCTGAAATGCTGTGGGAGGGACGGAGCAAAGAGGGCATGATAGTCAGGAGGGGAGTCCATGGGCCAACGTACGTTCTTTAAGGACAACACCAGGTGAACCTGGTGGATCGAGGAATGATGGTCGTGTGGTGGCCAATTCAAACATGTAATGCATTTTTGACAGGACTTCCTGAAAATAAGTGAATGGAACTGTTCTAATTCAATTCCCAACTAACTTAGGGCAAATTTTTATGTGTAGCAACCACACGTACACAAGTACTCAAAATGAGGTGTGTGTGTGTGTGTGTGTGTGTGTGTGAAGTTAAAATTGACAATAGCTACCCCTGAAAGAGCTTCTGTTCTGCCTAGTAGTGTCACATTTAGTGCACAAATATACTTTAAACAGCAGTTCAATAAGTGGTCACATGATAGTGATATGCTCATCACATGGTTGGATGTACTCATCACATGGTTGGGTGAGCTCATCACATGGTTGGATGTACTCATCACATGGTTGGGTGAGCTCATCACATGCTGGTGGTGTGCTCATCACATGCTGGTGCACGTGCCTCATCACTGCCCAGAGCCCAAATAAGGCAATACTAACAAATGGACCATTATATTGAACAATAGGAAGCCATAACCATTAAGATCATATTTCAAGGGGAAACACCCACTATTTATAGCTAATATTCTTTCTTGTTTACATTAGACACTGATTTCCAAAAGTTGCTTCTGCCCACAGCCCAACAGGAATGAATATATGTCAGACAGTTCAATTTCAAGATCATTAATGAATCCTTGGTTGTGCAATGCTTGGTTGTAATACATGTATGCAATGCTTGGTTGTAATACATGTATGCAATGCTTGGTTGTAATACATGTATGCAATGCTTGGTTGTAATACATGTATGCAATGCTTGGTTGTAATACATGTATGCAATGCTTGGTTGTAATACATGCATGCAATGCTTGGTTGTAATACATGTATGCAATGCTTGGTTGTAATACATGTATGCAATGCTTGGTTGTAATACATGCATGCAATGTAATTAACCTTGCGAAACTTCCTGACGAGGTCATCAAAGTCTGCCTCGTCTTTGCAGAAAAAGCCCTGCTCAGAGAAGTAGCCAATTAAACCTTGAACCCTTTTCTCTTCACCCCTCCCCACAAGCTCACCAAAGCCACAGAGGGGTCAAGTTCCGATATTCGCATTCTCTGAGCTTCTTGGCAGTGGTAGGTCTCATCTGGTACAGATCCATTCTCTGAAACCTGCACAGTGGCCTGGGTCACATGTGGATCCAGGTAGATGAGGTGGTCATCTGGAATGGAACCAAGCCCACTTCATACATAAATAGGTCATACATCAAACATCAGTACCGTGATAGCCAATTATATACAAAGCATGTCGAGGCTTCCCGCCAATGAATCCTACCGACTGGGGTAGGGTGAGGCATGCCTGGTAGGTAAAATGAAGTGTAAGATCAAAGAGAGGAAGGAGTAGGAACTGCAAGACCAAATGGTGTGCAAAGAGTGAGAAGAGGAACAGACCAGGAGAGCATGAGAACATGGGAGCATGAGAACATGAGGGCATGAGAACATGGGAGCATGAGAACATGGGAGCATGAGAACATGAGGGCATGAGAACATGGGGCATGAGGGCATGAGAACATGGGAGCATGAGAACATGTGTGCTCTATACTCACACATATCAAATACACCACAAACTACCACCCACACTACATACCCATGTATACCACACACGTACATGTGTACACTACTATACACCACACACGTACATGTGTACACTACTATACACCACACACGTACATGTGTACACTACTATACACCACATACACATATCACACACCCACATACCCCCACACACACCTTGAGGGCAGATGCATACTCCATATTGAACCTGTCCTGCCCAAGTCTCAAAGGTATAAAGAGCAGCAGTGATCTGTAGTGATCATCCCATTGAGGGTGTGCTCCATCAAGAGTAGGAAGTGATGACACCCCTTGTGTCCTGTCCCCAGACCACTGATGAACATGGTCCCTGGAGCAGTGAGGCTGCGTATGGTAAAGACCACCTCCCCCTGGTGTGCTGATACGATTGGAGGACTGGTGCCCAGGGTTCCTGCTCTGCACATTCATTGAACTGGAGCGACCATGACGTTCTGGGACATTTGGCGTAGCACATGGAACCAGTGCTTCATCCACAGGGATAGTTTCTCCCGCTGTTGTAGTAACGTCGACTGAGATAGCACTCTGGTGACGCTTTCGACACAACTCCTCTGTGTAAGGGGTTAGTAAGGTGAAGCCATGATGGATGGATGGTGACAATGGAGGTGAGGATTGGAGGAGGGGTGGAGGGTTAAGGATGGAGGAGGGGTGGAGGGTTAAGGATGGAGGAGAGGTTGGAGGGTTAAGGATGGAGAGGGGTTGGAGGGTTAAGGATGGAGAGGGGTTGGAGGGTTAAGGATGAAGGAGAGGTTGGAGGGTTAAGGATGGAGGAGGGGTTGGAGGGTTAAGGATGAAGGAGGGGTTGGAGGGTTAAGGATGGAGGAGGGGTTGGAGGGTTAAGGATGGAGGAGGGGTTGGAGGGTTAAGGATGGAGGAGAGGTTGGAGGGTTAAGGATGGAGGAGGGGTTGGAGGGTTAAGGATGGAGGAGGGGGTGGAGGGTTAAGGATGGAAGATGAGGGTTAAATGGGTGAGAAGTAGGGGGTGATGGTTGAAGGATGAGGGTTGAAACTTGGTGGGGAGTGTAAACAATTGACCCTTTAGGACCTACTGATGTCATCCACTACCACCAGCATATCCATGGCAACATGAACAGCAAGTTCGCTCCACAAGTCCCTTGAAGCCAACTTCCTGTTATGCAACGAGAGGGTGCAGTGCAGTAGTATAGTAGTGGAGAAGTGATGGTGGTAAGGTGTGTAGGTGATGATTTGATGGTGACAATCTCTCTCACACAGGGCCTCTACCTTATGGCATGGGCTACATTGTTGGGTCCAAACCACTGTCCCACTGTGCGGCCGAAGTCTTCTCCCTGAAGTGCTATGGACACCAGGGGTGGAGGTGGCACCAGGGGTAGAGGTGGCACCAGGGGTGGAGGTGGCACCAGGGGTAAAGTAGCACCAGGGGTAAAGTAGCACCAGGGGTGAAGTAGCACCTACCTATCATCTGTATTGAGTATTCACTATCTCTGAGGTCAAGAAACATCTTTAAGACCTAATGGAAACCCATCCCCCTTTAAACAGGAACTATGGGTACAAACACTGATCAAATCACCGCAGTGTAGACTGGATCTGGATCCTTGTGCTGCCATCGCCAGTCTGTGTGTGTGTATGTGTGCAGTGAGAGTATACATGTATGTATGTGTGCAGTGAGAGTATACATGTGTGTATGTGTGCAATATACATGTATATATGTGCAGTATACATGTATATATGTGCAGTATACATGTATATGTGTGCAGTATACATGTATATATGTGCAGTATACATGTATATGTGTGCAGTATACATGTACTCAGTGTGATGTATGAGCACATAAAGGTCCAAGGTTGTGATTGTGTGGGGTGTGCAGTGAGGTGGATATGAGATGGAAGAATGGGGAGAGGGGAAGAGTGGAGAGGGAGAGGGGAGAGTGGAGAGGGAGAGAGGAGAGTGGAGAGGGAGAGAGGAAGAGTGGAGAGGGAGAGGGGAAGTGGAGAGGGAGAGAGGAAGAGTGGAGAGGGAAAGTGGAGAGGGAAAGGGGAAGAGTGGAAAGGGAGAGGGGAAGTGGAGTGAGAAAGAAGAAGAGATAAATCAACAAAATGTGAGGGAGTGAGATAGTTTATGTTGAAATATTGACCCACTTCTTCCAAGATGTTTGCAAAGGAGAGTATGAGCCAATAACATTTGCCCACACCTAAGCGTACATCCCCACCCGCTGTCACTCGTCAGAGAAGTGCCGCCTGTGGAACACGTGTGCCAGGAGAAAGAGTTCACCCCGATGTCACGCACCAACCATCAGCGACGCTAACCGATTGCCCGAAAGTTCTTTCTGTACGAACACCATATCCGAGAGGATACGTCTTCTGCCATGGCATTGTTTTCTTTAGAAACACGCCGTTAATGAGAAACCATTTGTGTAGAGTTCAAAAAGGGCATACAAGTACCTTCTGGAAGTCTATATTCGATACCCAGTACCCACGCATTGCCTTCAAGCGGCTGCGGAAACTCGAAGAGCATTAGCTCCGGGTCCATTGTGGTGTGACGTTATTCGTCTTTGTGGGAGGAGCCGAAAGAGTTACCCACGTGTATAGTTATAAAAGTATAATTTATATTATATACGTTATACGTCCTTACGATGGCTTGGAGCCCAGCAGGACCCTACGTTACACCTCCATCCTTTTGGACGAACTACTCGTATGGAATGCCTCCAAGCCTAAGCGGGAACTCCAACGTGTGGCTTCCACCTTTCCAGCAGCCATTCCCTCTATTTCCCCCTCCTCCACCGCCTCCGAGCTTCTATGAGCAAGGCTGGTCAAACGTTTCCCAAACAAACTGGCACGAACCGGCACCTTTTCGAGGCCAAAGTCGAGGCGGGCGCTGGAGCGGTGGCCACAAGAGAATGGTACACTTCTAACGTTTTTGCTATGTCCGTGTTACGTTTAAAATGTTAACTAGCGAGGTGGCACCAACGACAGAGGATTTTCATCCTCACAAGCCGTTAACTCATGTTCAACGCAAGACGCTGACTTCAACTGCTGTGGCAAAGCTTACAAGACTTCGTCAGCGTACCAAAGCCACCTGTGCACCCACAAGAAAGTAAGGGCCTTGCTCCCAAGGACAGCGCCCTCGTTAGTTCCGTTCGTTTTAGTGCGATGTATGCGAATACACTGGAAGCGGAAAAGCTCTCAAGGACCATGCATTGCTGGTACGTTTCACCATAACCTGCCTTGAGTGCTTTTGAAGCGGTTTGCCTTGATTATAGGCTCACTACATTCCTGATGAGCTGAAATTCGACAGTCCTGAAGATATACGGAAATGGAAAGAAGCAAGGAAGAGGTGTGCAAAGCTTGGGTTGAATGTTGTTCCTACCTTTCACCTTTCCCCTTCCTCTCTCCCATCATCCTTCCACCCTCCCCTCCACTCACCTCCCCTCCCATCCATTTACCCTTCCACTCATCCACTTACACTACCACTCATCCACTTACACTACCACTCATCCACTTACACTAACACTCATCCACTTACACTACCACTCATCCACTTACACTACCACTCATCCACTTACACTAACACTCATCCACTTACACTAACACTCATCCACTTACACTAACACTCATCCACTTACACTACCACTCATACACTAACACTACCACTCATCCACTTACACTAACACTCATCCACTTACACTACCACTCATCCACTTACACTAACACTCATCCACTTACACTACCACTCATCCACTTACACTAACACTCATCCACTTACACTAACACTCATCCACTTACACTACCACTCATCCACTTACACTAACACTCATCCACTTACACTAACACTCATCCACTTACACTAACACTCATCCACTTACACTACCACTCATCCACTTACACTATCACTCATCCACTTACACTATCACTCATCCACTTACACTACCACTTTCCCCTTTCCTCCATGGCTGCAGAAACTATCCAACAGCCACTAATGTGGAGAAGAAACAAAAGCTTGCCACAGGGAAGAGAGAGAGTGGCTCTGTTGCAGAGACTCCATTGTACAGGTACATTAACCACATTGTCAATAGTGACAGAGGAGGCCGGAGAGGAGGGGGCAGAGGGGGCAGGAGACCCTTCATCCAGCGAGGGGGCAGGCAGTGGAGAGGGAGGGGTGTGGGAACAAATTCACGTGGCCACAGGGACAGTCGTGGCTATGAACGTAACAATGAAATGGCTGCCGGCAACGATGAAGGTGCCAGGTCAACGTTACCCTCACCAGTACATGCTTCTGCTGTTCCTGGGGACATTGGCTATGCTGAAGAGGGGTGCAGGCAGACCCTGGAAGAGGGGGAGGAGGATGGCACGTGCAGTGGTCGTCAGTTGGGGGATCCTCAGCCTTCCGGAGACACCCAAGGATCCAGTGGCTTCCAAGGTGCTGCTCGGCAGCAGGGAGCATGCGGTGGTGTTGGGAGAAGGAAGAACGCTAGTGTTAGGAAAATGTCCAAGGGACAGGTATGTGTAGTAATTGTAATACATGTGTGGGTTTGAGCAGGGACAGAACTCCTAGTGTTCCAAACTAAGAGTTTGACTTGAGCCTTTATTACATGTGCATAATTATTACAAAGGTCGTGTTAGTCTTTTTATTTATTTTTCAAACTATTTACTTGAGGGCTTTGTTGTTTTTATTGGTTCATAACTTAAGAACCATGTGACTTGACAGATGAGTAATCAACAATGAAGAACATTGCAATCCATAGCTGCATTGTATATTGCAAAGATCACACTGCACAAGATAAATTTTATATTTTTATTCAACCAGAGTGGATCATGTGAGCCTCTTCGAAAACCAACATTGCTAGAGAAGGTGGGTGTGTCTTTGAACAATGCATAATTAACCCACATTCTGTTTTATACACAGCTTCTTGCTGCTGAGATCCGCAAGGAACAGAATACTATTCTACAATGTATCAGGTACATTGTAAAAAAGGACTTCTTGAGACCAAACCAGTCATTGGAGGTGGGCACCACATAAGAATAAACGCTTCCTTGCTCCTGTCGCCACACATTTCATGTGACAAATTTCTTCATTGTGATTACATGTTGATAAAAAAGCAAATTTGAAACAAAAATGGTTATCATGAACTGATGCAAGTGTCCAATCAGGGATATGGGATATGTTGCCTGATGACTGATGAATGGTGAGGTCCATGTGGGTGTGGTTATCTTCCAAAGAATGATGCACTTCTAAATGCTGTCATTCAACATCTGGTGAGCCTGTTTCATGTTGGCTACGCTCTTCTCCAGAGCATCCACCTCCCCCTGGCAACGAAGCATCTCTTCCTTTGCCACCATCTGCCTCAGGCTATGAAAGGACAGCTATAGGGAAGGAGGTAGTAAGATTATAGGAGTGGTGTATGTGTGGTAGAGATAGGGAGAGAGAGAAACATCGTGTGCAGTAGGTACAGCTCACTTTACTATCATGACAACCAGTTCGATAATAACATCTGCACAAAAAAAAAACCCAATCAATTGATGGCATAAAAAAATGTGACTTAACACCTTTCAAACAAATCGCTTCCAATAAGCTTCCTGAATGTATGGAACTGTCTCACTATTGAAGGCATCAAAGTCACTTCGATGATATACGTGTATGTGTCCTTTAGTTTAGTGGGTGGCGAGGCCTCAAGAGATCTCCAGACCACAGGTACGAAGTTCACCTGAAGAGGCACAAGATGTCAACACAGAAACAGTACAGAAGACAGAAGATCCTGACTGTGTATCTATCATGTTTTATACTGGGCGAGAAATCTGTCATCAGCATGTCCAGTTTTGAACAGAAGTGGTCCATCTGTGTGAAAAATGGCTTCCGTCATACACCATGCCGGCTTGATAAATACATGGGCATCATACAATGTGGAAGGAACTAGACATTGAAAATAAAATCTGTAGCCAACTGTTATAATCACACACCATAACCACTAGAACATGGGGACCTAAACGTTTAATTTACATTCTTAGGACCATACCAATTATATGTACTGTACTGTACAGACACGACAGAATGTCCTCCGGCATATGTAAGGCAATCGCTTAAAGGCCGAGGTAATTAATAACACGCGACTTGCTTGATGGGATGTCATGAGCAGAGGGAAAGGGAGAGAGAAAGAGCTATCACAAGCTGCAAATCTATAGAGCATTTGCCTGCAGTGCCCAAGGTCAGCCCAGTCACAGTGACACTTCTAGTACAACTTCTGTACATGCTTCTGTACAGTCCTCTTTTGTTCAAAATTCCACCAACTGTTGTTCCACTAGCCGATATCTAGGCATCACCTACACATAGTCCTGTATTAAGTGTAAGCTTTACCAGTACGGGGTCACACCTACTGAACCCTTGTTCATTGTCATCTGTTCGAAGTGCAACGCTTCAATCACAAGTTCTCCAGCCTCCTATTTTCAGTCAGTCTAGAGACAGTTTTCACCAGACATTGGAAACATATAAGTTGAATGTAAGCAGAATTCATTTTTGCACTAGCATTCAATCCTTATTAGCTGCTGAAAAGTATGTTTTGTTAAAAAAGCCATCTGAAGATCATGTGTTCCCTTGTACTTTGTTTGGGAAATATAACAGACGATTTCAGTTTAAATGGTTGGATATGTACCCTTGGATTGTGTCTTTTGTGTATTTTTTTGTGTGCACTCTTCGGTGATAACCGTGACGGTATGGTTGCTTTGTGAATGAACCATGTTTTTCGTGGAGTAAAGTATAAAACACATGGCAGCTACATCACCTATCAATGTTTGAAACATTGGCCAACAGGATAGAGCACCTTGAAATTGTGCTTATTGCCACAATGGATAATAAATGCATAGCTAGCATAGCCCAAAACAGGGTAATCCTGAAGTTGATCATTTAAGCTATTCTGTTTTGTGCTAAACACTGCATAGCATTAAGATGTGATTGTGAAGACCTGGAATATAACCTAAAGCACATGTCAATTCTATTTATATTCACCTGCAATGAAAAATGCTACATACATATCTCCTCGAACGCAGAATGAGTTGTTGAATATAACGGAAAGACATATTGTGTTATTTAGAGATTAAAACAGCTAAATTTTAAAGTATTTTAGCACACAATACAGAACACTTAGCACTTTGTATTCGTTTTGTTGATGCTAAGGGTGATATTAGTTTATGACATTTTGTCACTGGAACGTATGACTGGGAGATACACAGTGGCGGTGGAACCGGGGGGGGGGGGGGGGGGGGGGGGGGGGGGGGGGGGGGGGGGGGGGGGGCGGG
>OX442434.1:6031865-6073368 GCA_949361645.1 Spongilla lacustris | reverse complement strand
CATTAGTTTATGACACTTAGGGCAGTTATATTTAGCATAGTTATGGTGCCAGTGTGAATTCACACTTACAGTATCTCGGTCCAATTGGACTCCCTGAACCACACCCTCATTGGTGGCCCCAAGATAGATAACACACTCCACACCAGTGTTGATCAAGGAACAGATAGTCCTGTGGTTATACAATAAGACTTCTAAAGCACACGTAAGAAGTATGTGTGGCCATGTGCAACATTCTTACCTTCTAAGCTGGACTTTCAAAGGTTTATCTCCAAGTAGCCTAATACATTGTACAAGGATGTTTTTAGATGTGATACATGTATCAAACGATATGAGAAAAAGTTAACTTCAAATGAGTTTTTATACTAGTTCATATAGATAGTTCCTGACCCCTCACACCTCTAGGGCCTACTTGCTCTCGCACAAACAGCTTTTATTTAAGAACTCAAATGATCCATTTTACTGAACAATATTTCTTTTAATTTTTTTTTTTTACTAAACTAGGTAATATTTCATTTGATTTTAATTGGAATCAGGTTGGTAACCCCCAGCATGTGGAAGTAAATTAATGTTACATTTGTACGAGTGCGTCTGTAGCTAGCCATTTGTTATCTCACACTACTCCTGTAGCCAAACTAAATGCTACGCAGCAACACTAATCCACCCACAGCTGCAGCAACACTAATCCACCCACAGCTGCAATATATTAGGTCGATCTCAAGCCTAGAGCTGCTAATCTCACACCTGAAAAACCATTGCTTCACGCTTTAAAAAAAAAGCTTGAGCTGTGTAGTTTGAGGACTTGAGCCAACAAATTCTACCATAGCATTTCCCATTAACTAGTCTCGTACCCAGACCCTGATTACTACAGCTGCGGATGGATTACATCACTGCTACGTGGTAAGAGGGTCTGGTAAAATGCCTACCCAATGTCGTTCTACGTACGCAGAGCACCCGTGACGTCACATAAGGAGTGCAATAAATTCATGGTTTACTAACCAGTAGAGACACGGTATGCAGCGGTACTGAGTATTCAAAGGTCCTATAAGGTTGAGTGTGGCAAGCAAAACTAACCACACGGGTATCAGTACAAAAGGCTGAGCTATGCCACCATATTTTTAAAAAGCTACACAGTTTGTTGAAGCATGTGCGCGACCTACGTTAACTTAAGTAAAGTCGGCATGCCCACTACACCTCTCCTGTGCTGCTGGCTATTGCTTCCCACAATGCCACGTTGAGTTCTACTTTTTGACAGTATGTCGGCAAAGCTCTGCCCTTTTAAAACTCAGTCTCCTGTCGTTCGTTTAGCTTGCCACTAAACTATAGGACCTTAGTTAAAGAGGGAAAACACTGTTACACAGCTACAGTACCGCCTACCGATTAGTTAACCATGTGACTTATTAACATATTGCACTCTGTATGTGTGATGTCACGGGTGCTCTGCATTCTGGCTGTATGCCTAAAATCAGGCACACTCAGAACGACATTGGTTAGGCATTTTACCAGACCCTCTTACCACATAGCGGTGATGTAATCCACCTGAAGCTGTGGTAATCAGGGTCTGGGTACTAGACTTCCCATTAACACAGTCCATAGTCCTAACCCTAAATCCTGTAGCTTCAACTTTGCTTTCATTAAGGGGAAGTGTAAATCCTAATGCTTTCCTCACCCCCCCCCCCCCCCCCCCCACTACCTACAAATATATATTGCACATGTCATAGGACTCACTTGAACTCATGTGTACCATCCCTCTTGCAGGGGAGTGTGCTCCCATACACATATGTTCTCTTCACCACACCAGCACTGTTGCCCTGGTGGTGGCGTTGCAACAGGACCGCCTCCTCCCCATCCTCCTCTACATCCCTTAGCCCCAGGCTGTTCTCATCGCTGTCCTCAGAGTCACTCAGCCTGGCACGAACGACAGGCTTAGCGAGGCTCCTCTCCTTGTTCAGTTCACGAAGACCCTTAATCCTGATACCGCAAACATAGCAAAGTGAACACGTGTAGTATTGGCAACCTGTACAATAATGGCATTGAAGTATTGATTGACACGTGATAAAAAATATTATTATTTTTTACATGTCATGTGATAAACTTTACATGTGCCATATAATAAACTCATACACTTGGTCATGTGATAAACTGTACATGTCATGTGATAAAGTTAAACTACTACTACAAAAAAAATAGGGTCCAGTGATCATATGTTTTGGGGGCATTGGAGATTGCTTAGGACTGGCTACGGCTAGGACATGTGAATGGTCGGGCAGGGTGAACAACACTCACTGTGTCAGGCTCCTCCTCCAACCTTTGGCACTCAACAGCACATGTAGCAAGGGAGAGAAGGTGAGGCAGCTGCAACATACCAGAGGAAACAGTTCAGCAACATCCTACCATGTGGTTGAAAGGCTATAGAGGACCTCTGCAGCAAGCACTCCTAGACCGTCGTCTTCCATCTCACGGATCAACTGTCCCATGATCACCTCCCCTCCGCTCCTCTTGAACAGCTCGCAATTCTTATAACATCCCACAAGAAGGTTCTGCAGTATGCTCATCAGCATATTCATGAGGTCCATGTCTGATCTGTGAAGAGCACAGAGTCCTTGGGAGAAGGTGGAGTGTGTGGGTGTGGCCATATCAGAACAAAGAATGTGCACGCCGAAATTACACACACACACACACACACACACACACATACTAAGAGCTATTTGTACAGCCCCGTGTTGACCCAGTTCTGGCCTGATATCAGGGCACTGACTGACACAGCGCAGAGCTCCCAAGGCTTGCACAACACACTCCCGATCAGGCAGTTGGGCCAGCTAATGGGACCAGTGATCACAGAGGATATACAGGCAGTATCACTGGATATGCAGGCAGTATCATTGAACCTACCTCAAGGAGCATCTCTGGCCCTTGGAAAACTTTGATTTCATTAATGTACAGAGGTGAATCAAAAGCCATATTGTGCATAATACCTAGATTTGTGTGGTGCGTGTGTTGTATGGGATGTGTGTTTATGTGCATGGTGCATGGAGTGTGTGTATTGTGTACGTATGCTCTTCGTTCAGTACAAAGCTGTTACCTGCAATATGTTCTAACATGAGGAAGCTTAGTGGCAATGGTTTCACTCCCATCAGCTTACAAGGGATTGCCTGCAAAAGACAACATGGTGTATTGCTCTTGTTCTCCTCTCCACCCCCACCCCTCACCTGAGGGGGGACACCCAGGCATTGCTGGGGCAAAGCCACAAAGTGTGTGCAGGGAAGGTGAAGTGTGATGCCATAGTCCACAGCCAGCACACACACCCTCCCTGTCTTGTCCTCGTCCCCGAGCACTCTTCCCCTGCACCACTGTGGTTCAGCAAGGCAGCCATGTTGACCACAGACTGCCGGGTCATAGTACATGGCATAGGTGGAGCCAACAGTGATGCCAAGGGTAGGGAGAGGACCCAGCAATCCTGGTGGTGCCTGAGAAGCAAAGAAGAGATGTGTGTTACAAAGAAGCAAAACTTGGGGGCTTTCCATGGTGAATGGTGTGTGAGAAATGAGACAGAATGGGTAGGGGAAGGGGAGAGGGGTGAGGGAAGTGAGGGAGATGTGATGGAAGGGTGAGGGAAGTGAGGGTGAGGTGAGGGAGAGGTGGAGGGAAGTGAGGGTGAGGGAAGGAAGGGTGAGGGAAGGGAGGGTGAGGGAAGGAGAGATGGAGGGAAGTGAGGGTGAGGGAAGGAGAGGTGGAGGGAAGTGAGGGTGAGGGAAGTGAGAGGTGGAGGGAAGTGAGGGTGAGTGAAGTGAGGGTGAGGGAAGGGAGAGGTAGAGGAAAGTGAGGGTGAGGGAAGTGAGGGTGAGGGAAGGGAGAGGTGGAGAGAGGGGAAAGAAGGGTGAGGGAAGTGAGATGGGAATGGAAGGGAGAGGGGAGGGAAGATGAAAATGAAGTAGAAGTAAAGTTACCATGCTGTCAAGGCTTTCCACCATTTTTGTCACTCTCGGGTGGACTTCCTTGGCCAGAAACTGGCACCACAAGTGACCCCCATCTTCCAATGCTGTCACTCTCACACATGTCCACTTCACTGCACTCTCATCTGGCCACTCCAGCGGCGCACCCAGCACGACGTTCGCCTGTATCATCTGGTCAGCAACCCATTGCTGCTCCCCATCGGCCAAATCAACCAAATAGACAGGGTACTGAGACCCGACGGCAGATTCGTGCTTAGAAAGAGAAGGAAATATTTTTACAGTACTGGAATGAAGTTGGCTGCCTTTCGTCATCTGCACAGCTCTGCATATCATCTTCTTGCCCAGGACGAGTGTCGCCAGTCTATCCGCGGCCTCCACACAGTAGGTAGTGCGCTCTGGTGAGAGGCAGCTGTTGCAGACAGCTACGAGGCGCTTCATGCCGCCATTATCGCTGAATAGTCGCTGATTGTCGCTGTTTTGGAATGTGAGAGTCCGAATGGCTCCGAGCGCCTGTTCATACAGAGATAATTGTTGCTGTTCTGTTTTAAGCGCGGATAAGTTGCAGAGAGGTTCACACATGGATAGGAACAAGGGAAGGGCTTTGAGGTGCGCAAAGTAGGTCTTGGCTTCTTGTTCGCCATATGCTATCAGAGCCAAACACTGCGCTGCCGTAGCGAGAAGCGAAGGACGTGACGAGGACCGCAAAATGCCCACGAGGCGCTTCGTGATACCGCTAGTGAATACATACTTCCGTAGATCCTCGTGCACATCGCCGCAGTAGAGCTCGGCGAGTACCTTGAGAGCGGCGTTCGTTTCCCCTTCACTGCAGCTTATGTCCACTAAAACTTTCCTTATGCTTTCCATATCCATTTTCCGCCACGTGGTAATGGTATACTTCGCGTTTTATTACGAAGCTTGTATGTTATTAAAAATTAATAACAAAACTTTTTTTCCTCTTTTTGTCAGTTATAATAGCACATGTACAGGAAGCGGCTATAAATACCCCGGTACAACTACGTGAGCGCTACATGTACATGTGCTTTACAAATACACATACGACGCACAATCACATGGCATGGCAGGGGCGGATCCAGGAATTTGGAAAGGGGGGGGGGGGGGGGGGGGGGCACAGTTAGAGGCGCCGCCCCGGGGAGGGTGCGGGAGGGGGGCACCCCTCCCGCACAGCTAGGGGGTATGGGGGAGCGCTGTAAGCTCCTCCATCGGGGCCTGGGGCGGAGCCCCAGAAGCCAACGCGTTTTGCGTTGTAAAAACTCCGAAAACTACGCAAAAAAGCAGGCCTGTTAAATAGTATGTGCAATGCATGTATTTTTTCACAGGAAATACATATTAGTTGTAGCAACTACCAAAGTACGAGTTTATAGCGTTCGTCAGTACTTTTAAAATGTAACTTCTAAAGTTTGTGGGCCAAAAAATATAGCTCAGCTTTTATATGCGATGCGATGCGCCAATCTTTTCAATCTTTTTAGTGTATACTGATCTCCGCTTCTTTTCAATACGCACGTTTGCAAATATAATCGTAATCACACTTTATATATATATATTGGCCCTTCCCGTGTACATGTACATGTATCCACGCTGTAACTAACCGAGGCCTGTTTCGTGCGGTTATAAATCGCACCAAAGATAATCTATATACATGTATGGGACAGTGTCCAGCAAACTGATCGGGCTTGTGGGGTTATAATTTTATCACTATAAACATTGCACATTGTACTAAACAACACATCTTCGCAACGGTACTACGTTTTCCTTTCAAATTTCATACACTTGTTCCCACACCATTTCTCTGTGTGAAAATCGATTTTTGTGATCTTCACCTTTTCCGTGCCGTGGATACAACAATCGTTAACCCCGCGGGTTAGAAATCCACATTTCTCCACGTACGAGTGTTGAAAACGCGTCAAATTCGCAGTGTGCATAGAGGAGTCCTGTAGCTATTGATTTGTTCTGTTCGTTAGTTTCTGTATTATCCGTTACGGAGATACAGTTGAGCAAACTAAAGACACATTTTCCCGCTTGATTCGCGCCAATGATATAATCACTGCCTTCCCATTCACTGAGCGGGACGCGATTTGCCAAAATCATTGGCGCGAATCAAGCGGGAAAGCGTGCCCGTAGTTTGTTCAACTGTATCTCCGTAACGGATGATACAGAAACTAACGAACAAAACAAATCAATAGCTACAGGACTCCTCTATGTGCAACCCGAATTTGACACGTTTTCAACACTCGTACGTGGAGAAATGTGGATTTCTAACCCGCGGAGTTAACGATTGTTGTATCCACGGCACGGAAAATGTGTAGATCACAAAAATCGATTTTCACACAGAGAAATGGTGTGGAAACAAGTGTACGAAATTTGAAAGGAAAAAGTAGTACCGTCGGGAAGATGTGCATGTTGTTTAGTACAACGTGCAATTTTTATAGTGATAAAATTATAACCCCACAAGCCCGATTTTGCTGGACACTGTCCCATATTATCTCCGGCTGATCGCACGCGGTACGCAAATACATCATAATGAATCGTCCGGCCGGAATGGGGGGCACGGGCCCCTAGTGCCCCCCCCCCCCCCCCCCCACCCCACCCCCTTCCCCGCGCGATCCGCCCCTGTCAGTACATGTATCAGCGCTGGAGCTAACCGCGGCACTGTTTCGTGCGGTTATAATCGCACGCGGTACGCAAAACACACTCATGAATATTTAATGAGTCGTCCGAAAGGGGGGGGGCACGTGCCCCTGGTGCCCCCCCCCCCCCCCCCCCCCTAGATCCGCCCCTGCATGGATCATGGACTGGAGATTTTTAAAGGCCGGGGATTGATTACATGCACATGTATAGTCTCGCGTGCCATGACGTAATAAATGAGATATTTTTTACGTCAGATCGTCATCAGGCATGTAACACTGCAAGCAGACTATGGTTATACGAACTGTATGACTTTGGGGAAAGCGCACATAATTTGATTATGTGCACTTTCCCCAAAGTACAACCAGAGATAATATTATCTCTGGTACAACCATAGTCTCAGACTAAGTCTGCTTGCAGTGCAAGTAACTTAGGCTCGTACCCAGATGTAAACATTTATACGTCTGGGTACGTGACTATAAATAACTGTCCAGGATCCCATATGTAGGATTTGTGCTGTATCATGAAGTCATTAAAAATACGTGACCCGCGAATAACTCGCGTAACGAGAAACGGATAGTTTAGCTCTTTGTTGCTATCGAACCAGAATGGAAAGACGATCATCATTTTCATTGTTGTCAGACCGTTTTTAAAAAAGCTCATACTGTGCTCGTTTCCAGGCCCATTTTTCTCCGTAGTCGTCTTCTTCCTGGGTGAAAATAGCTAGGGATAGGAAAGATTTTAAAGAGCGCCAATTGCATCAAATAGCTGTGGAATTTACCTGCTGACTGCCAGATTTGGCATACAGCTGCATACGTATTAATTATGTCATATTGAGTTGCCAAACGTACGTATGATTAGAGACTTACGGTATAATTTACAATAATGCCGTCGAATAGGCCCTGTACTACTTGTAACTGTTTGTTCGTCACGTGTGCCTATCAAAGTTGTGTTTGTCAAAATGCCTCCACGAGAACGAAAGAGGAGATCCAAACGAAGAGAGGAATACCGCCAAAGCCGATTGAATTAGAGTTCGGTGCGATGCATGCTGATCCTGAATGAAATCTCGTGTCAGCTAATGTTGAATGGAACATTTTGATAAGCTTGGCGTGCGTGTTACTAGAGCAGCTGCAAAGGTGACATAACAATGGATGGATTTTTTTTTTTGGTCATACATGTATATACAAACCTATGTATTGTATGTACTTTACTGTAGGAGTTGTGCAGTAAAAAAAATGCATGAAACAAGATATAAAATCATTCTCTCTGAGGAAGTTGGTCAGTGGTATATAGGATTTGAAGGCAATGGTAGTAACTGAAGAATATTCCTGTATTTATAATTAGCACCGTAAATGTAATGTCGTCCTACAAAGTGCATATTGTGTTTATCACATGTCCAATCCCTTGTTCCCTTACTTTTTACACCATCATTGCCTTCAAATCCTATACACACACCACTAACTTTCTCAGAGGAATGTTTTTATATCAGTCTTGTA
The DNA here is from genome assembly GCA_949361645.1 of Spongilla lacustris. Lineage (NCBI taxonomy): Eukaryota > Metazoa > Porifera > Demospongiae > Spongillida > Spongillidae > Spongilla > Spongilla lacustris. The sequence goes on along the minus strand of OX442434.1, from coordinate 6,065,279 downwards.
TCGAGTCATGCATAATGATTGAATGATGGTATTAATATGCTAGCATGCCGGCATCTAAATAGCTAAATAATGTAGGTCTGAAATTTCATAATTGCATAATACCCTTAATCTTTTGTTTCCTCACTCTTTACTCAATTTTTTTTTTCTACGTCACAAGGTGATCATTAAAATTAACAACTCATTTTGAATTATTATATTCATGTTCTGAGCTTTGCAACGGCCCGGCAACCCAACCGTACCACTAACATGTATACAATAATAAAATCGGTGAACCAAAAGATATACACACTATTCTCGAGGGATCATGCAGAATATCAAATATCTTCCTTCAGGAGCGTAATGATGGCATCATCATTGTGGCCTTGAAAGAGGGCCTCCGGTTCAAAACTGACCACCTGCATGACGCAAGAGAAGTTAACTTGATTGTCCTACTTTTAAAAATATATACCTTGTGTTTCTTAGCAGATAGCAATGTTCCAAGCAGAGCTTCAAAGAGAGAGTCTGTTCCCGCAATCAAATCACCGTACGTAAGGGTTGCCTGCCCTTCTGAGTTGGCCTTTCCAAGTCGTTTAATTTCTGATACTAACTGACCAGACAACACGGGTATTTAAATGACAAGCGCACCCACTACTTTTAAAAATCTCACCCACCTTTTTTATTTCGTCACGTGCCCAATTACTGGCATCGTCAGTCCGCACGGAAGAGGTTTTGGTTCCATTCAGACCCCAGTAGTCACTCGTTTGCCACAGCAGTACTGAGGAAGATTTCGAAGAGGACGGTGTGGTTGCATTAGGAATGGTGCTTTGAAAGGTTATCGAGGGACTTGGGGGTGTTAGAGTGGGAGTAGGTGGGCACGGAGGTGCGGGTGGAAGGGCGGCTGGCTTGGGTGGAAGAGGAGGGGGTGGAGGGGATTCAGGAGGGTTTGAGCCAGTAGTGCGGTCCTCAGTAAAGTTAGGACTGTTATCGGGAACAGATGGGGTGGCATCCTGCCGTAGCTCCTTTCTTCTGCCAGAATTTCGCAGAATCGGCTTGGGCATAATTGGAGGGGCGCCGCTGTTAGCAGAGAGCTCACCCAGGCTTCTTTGCTTCAGCATCGAAGGCAGAATAGGCATACCTAATGCAATGGCTTGAGCATATTCGTCTTTTGCTTTCCCAAGTTGCAAAACAGAAGCGGATCTTTTGGGAGACGGCGCATCTAGCTCCTTCAGCTTTTTCCGGATTTCGGCTTCTTGTTTCTCCAGCTGTTCCAAATCCTTTGCATAAGATATGAACGCTCCTCCCCTCTGGGCAGCCGATGCAGCTGAAACTTCTGTTCTGTGAGGGTTGTGATCTCCAATGTTTTCGCCTACGAACGAAATTTTCTTCGATGGTGACGACCGCCGTACGTATTGGAGTGTCAAAAAGTTCGGGCTAGTGGTCATATGCTCACTATTTTGCAAATGTATTGTACTAGCCGCGTGGCTCGGTTTGGCCTGAGCACTGTCCACTTCTGTCTCTCTTAGGTCGTCCAAACGTGTCGGGACGGAACCATACCGCATCGCGCCCTTGTCGCTACCAAATACAGGCAGCTCCGTTAGAGTGTCTTCATCCTCTTGTGAGTCGGTCTGAATCGAATCAGTATAGGAGTGCCGATTCAATTGTTTCTCTCTTCTACTGGCCGTGACGTCACTGGTATCTCGCTGAGTCGGCTGCTGGTCCCGCCGGAACGAAGCCTTATACTGCACTTCTCTTTTACGCCGAAGTACACCTGATACATGCGCGATGCACTCGGTCCAACGCTTGGCTTCCGCTTCTGTAGCTGCGTACACATAATAGGTCCTTTTTAAAACGCAAAACGAGAAACAGCAGTTTGGCGGGATTGTGGTGGGAAATGTGACTTTTACTTTGTCCGCTCCAAGGCAAACGTCATAACAGGCCCCCGCTATGTCGATTTCTCGCAAAAGTTTGTGGCGACTCTCGTTCTTGAAATAAAGCAGCATTCCGTCTGTTGAAAGCTGCCACCAGCGCTTTTTCCATGATTTAAAGTTTTTCGTTCTCTTGGTCAGATAACCGGATACGAGAATTCTCGGTGTTCCGCTGGGTAACGGCGCGGGCCGGTGGGGTCGGCTTGCCATGTATAACTAGTGAGAAAGCTGTTTACTATAGATGCTCTTCGGTGGTATGGCGTGGCTTTATAGGAGCTAGGCTTGTTGCCACTCTCAGTCTCATGGGGGTTTTCTTGCATGAGTGATTTTATACATGTATACCCCCCAAAAAGCACAAAAGCCGGCACATGCAGCTTTTGCAGGCATGTCCAATGATGTGGCCTTGTGCTTTTTTTTTGCAAGCAATTTGCATTGCTGATGTTGCGCGCGCGAGAATTTGTATTTGTACAATATTTTGAGCCGGCTTTCATATAGGATTTGTGCCGTTTCATGAAGTCATTACAAAAACGTGACCCGCGTATAACTCACGAACCGAGAAACGGATAGTGTAGCTCTTTGTTGCTATCGAACCAGAATGGAAAGACGATAATTTTCATGTTTTGTGCAAGTCGCCAGACCGTTTGCAGGTTATGATTATATTAGTACTAGTAGTAAAAATATGAACTGATCAAACAAGATACTCTGAGAAAGTTGGTGGTATATAGGATTTGAAGGCAATGGTGGTGTAAAAAGGAAGCGAATAAGGGATCAACGATGATACGAATTTTTTTAATAGTCCTATATTTAGCAACGTAAAATGTACGTATTACAAAAGTGCTAAAGATAGGACTATTAAAAAAAATTCGTATCATCGTTGATCCCTTGTTCCCTTCCTTTTTACGCCACCATTGCCTTCAAACCCTAGATCTATAAACCAACAACTTTCTCAGAGAGAATGTTTTTAGTGGAGTGGGCCATGAAACATGCATATCTTGCACCTCCGTGGAATGGCAGTCAGCGCCACTGAGGACTTGTATAGTGTCAGCTTTTGAATGAGGCTGGTCAATTTATAATTTTCTGCCTGTTTCATTCAATGTTTGGAGGCCAGGTAGCACCCCAAGTGTAATTTGACACAGGATTCGAGTGGCACGCGACCCTATACCCTACACCCAAGGGGTCCTACGGGCCCACCCTACCTCTCTTTAATCCTAACCTCTGCGTTCAATACATAGATATTACTCAATGTTCGTGTCCTGCTACTGACAGGGGGACACCAAATCAGCCCAAGTTTGATTTTCCTAAGCATACTTCTGGGTCACAATGTTCTGCATGCAACATGCATGGTTCCCTACACTGCAAATAAGTTGGTTGCTAACCACACTCAGTTTATGGTTAAATCAAGATCTGTTGGTTTTTACTCTTCAAACTGTATTTTGGTTAGAATGAAGTTTGCATGTACCAGTCATTTAGGATTGGGGAAAAAAACTAGTTTGCCAAATGGGATTTGAACCTACAGTCATATGCTTTCCATCCCCCACTATCCATCTCACCATGTCAAATAGGTGTATATAGCTACCAAATTATTTTTGGGACGTGACCATGTAGCTTTGAAACATTACACCAATTACATGAACTTGGCTTCAGTTTGTCCTGCCCTCAGTTCATTCCACTCATGAGCAAAAATTCATTATGACCACATTTAAGGTCAGGCAAAGTCAGTTACATGTGCCAATGCTTTCAGTGTGGGTTATTACCTCCATATATCTTTGATTCTGTCTGAAATCATGATTAAAACAGCCAACAATCAGCAGCCAACTATAGATGTGTCGCTTATACTGGGTATTGATGCAACAATGCAATGGACTGCCACTGCATGTAGTGCAGAAACAAATCAAATCTTCCCAATAAAAAGGATCCAGCTCGGCTTCTTGTTTGCCTGAATGAACTAGTTAATTGAGAGCTAGTGATGGCTAAAATCTAACTTATTCTGCAACGTGGAGGGCTATCAGTTCTGCATTTAAAAAAAAACATTTTAATTGACTTTTTGTTTCCCTTGAGTATGAGCTATATATACTCATATTCATGTCGGCAAGCTTAAGGAGCTTGGTGTAATTTCTAAACTGCAGCAGAGTGAGGATAATGGATTGCATGGCTGTAAAATTGGTTCATGGTTATATATGATTGTCGAACTGTGGATTACTGTTATGGGATTTTCATGTGCCAGTGCTTGGATTGAGCCTGTTTAAAAAAAAAAAAAAAAACAGATCACTTCAAACTCCAGAATGCATGTGTGCTTTGAGGTCAGCCTGTTTATTAAACTTTGTCAGTTATGATTCGTTGGTTAGTTGTACAGAACAATTGTATGATTCAGCCCTCATATACTTGCATGCGAAATGGTTTCAGTGGTTTTACTCGGGATACATGTACATTCATGTAGAACATGTTGCGGCAACTCAAATATTGAGTTTTACCCATATTCATTGAGTTGCAACGTGCATGTAAAACCACGGGCCTTATCCCGAGTAAAACCACGGTTTTTATTGGGACGATTTGATTTGTTTCTGCACTACATGCTGTGGCAGTCCATTGCATTGTTGCGTCAATACCCGGTAAGCAATCGGGACACATCTATAGTATAGTTGGCTGCTGATTGTTGGCTGTTTTCAGACAGAATCAAAGATGTATATATATATATGTGAGGTAATAACCCACATTGGCACATGTAACTGACTGCCTGACCTTAAATGAATTTTTGCTCATGTGTGGAATGAAGGGCAGGACAAACTGAAGCCATGCAAGTTCATGTAATTGGTGTAATGTTTCAAAGCTACATGTTCATGTCCCAAAAATAATTTGGTAGCTATAAACACCTATTTGACAGGGTGAGATGGATGATGGGGGGTGGAAAGCATATGACTGTAGGTTCAAATCCCATTTGGCAAACTAGTTTTTTTTCCCAATCCTAAATGACTGGTACATGCAAACTTCATTCAAACCAAAATACAGTTTGAAGAGTAAAAACCAACAGATCTTGATTTAACCCGCGTGCATGGTAAGCAACCAACTTGGTTGCAGTACCATGCATGTACATGGCTATGAATATGTACACACCACAACCAAGAAGGTTGGCTGTGGCAGGCAGAAAAAGGTAAACAGATCTAACCCACACCTCTTTATGGAAACACAACTGCAGCCCCTTATCTTGAGCACTGCACGCTGACTGGTTACAGGCTACAAACTAAAAAAAACACATGTAACTTTGGTATAAACACTAGTTTGTATAACCATAGTCAGCTTGCAGTGGAGTATAAAACATGCACTGAAATCATGGAAGTGCCGAGCCCCTCTGCAACTACGCGAGTATATATGAAGGACTGCATGAATCATGCAATTAACTAACCAACGAATCATAACAAAGTTTAATAAGCAGGCTACACATGCATTCTGGAGTTTTTAAAGTGACCTGTTTTTTAACGGGTTTAGATGTTTGAGATATAGCTTCTTGGTAACTTTCTTGTACTGCTCAATCCAAGCACTGCACTGGCACATGAAAACCCCCTAACAGTAATCCACAGCTTTACAATCATATCCACCAATTTTACAGCCACTTCTTTATCCTCACCCTGCTGCAGTTTAGAACTTACACCAAGCTCCTTGCCGACATGGATATGAGTAGCTCATACTCAAGGGAAACAAAAAGTCAAATGTTATTTTGTTAATGCAGAACTGATAGCCCTCCATGTCTGGTTTCATTGAGCTAGTCTGCAGAATAAGTTAGATTTTAGCCATCACTCTCAATTAACTAGTTCATTCAGGCAAAGAAGAAGCCGAGCTGGATCCTTTTTATTGGGAAGACTTGATTTGGTGATTTGATTTTTTCTACTGTGGCAGTCCATCACAATGTTGCATCAGTAGTAAGCAACACACCTATAGCCGGTTGGTTGCTGATTGTTGACTGTCTCTATTTTAGACAGAATCAAATGTATATGTCATTGTAAGGTAATGACCCATATTGAAAGCATTGACGCAGTGGCGTATCCAAGGGGGGTGCTCCAGGTGCTTGAGCACCCCCCTTGGCCAAAGTAATCATTAATGATTACATAATCGGTATTGCAGCAAAATAAAGCGTACCTTATTACAATGGTTTTAGGAGCTCTGCTTATTGTATTGGACCTAAAGCGGACAGCAACCCCCTCCCCCCCCCCCCCCCCCCTCCACCCCTGATTTTCATATTTGGGCTGAAGCACCCTCCTCACTGAAATCCTGGATACACTACTGATAGGACCATTAGGGGCAGTAAAATAGGTAGATGGGGGCAGTGACAGAGGCAGATGGGGGAAGTGACAGAGGCAGATACCCCTAGAAAACCACAAAAAAGATTTCGGCTTAAAAGTTCAATGTCAAAAATCAGTCATGAAAAACAAGTTTCTTTAATACACAAATATTGTATACAGCATCATAGTACAGATAGAATCCCAAACACAAATGTTAAGAGCGGAAGCTGTAGCAGGGCTAAAGCAGTGCGATTCCGGGCCGGCATACTTAAATGGTAAAATTTGTACATGTAGCTTTATTCTATGTAATAGAATAAAACAGAGGCGGATACGGATACGAGTATCAGTGATTTGCGCTTTTATAGTATAAGTGACTTAAATGACATAAATCTAGATATTAATAATCACGCAGTACATAGAATAACGCGGTCAGCTATTATCCCTAGAATCCGAAGTAGAATTAAAAATAGAATTAAAATTTTTTTATTAGGGTTAGTGGCACAGTCGGATGTGGATGATCGATGACAAACATATGCTTTAACAGATGTGCTTGTCCCATAGATAAAGGAGCTAGTGTTAATTACTGCTGCCACTCTGATCTATGGGGACAAGCAGCCCTCTTTCCACACCTGCTCAAGTACTTTGCTGTCATCTGTTTGTCATTAATCTCGTCAGACGCATCGCATTACAGCTGGACACTTAAACGGTGCGGTAAACACCCCCTGAGGTCGAGGACGGAATTTGTTGAAGCGCATAAATTTTAATGTATAGCGTAATAGTTCGCTGTGACTATTTAAATAGCGGCTCTTGGCCTGGTTGATATATCATCCAGTCACGACGCGTAGAACTGAGTATGGCCACTATAAATATTGATCATATGAAAAGTGCGTTTTGGGTGCGGAAAATGACATCCATATTCAACATCATTGACACAAATAAGAACGGCTATATGGAAGAAGCTGACTTACTGATATTTAATTGCGGAAAGGTGCAAAACCATAGGAAAATTGAATGAAGTGCAATATAAACGCCAGATTGATACTTTCCTCGAGATGTGGGAAGTGATTCGCAATTGTGCTCAAGGCAAGCCTCCTACTGTGAGAGACTGGGTCGAAACGATGCATCTGATCGTTGAAGGTACGTCAGTACGGTCTGAAATGATTGTCTCTGTGCTGATAAAACTGTTTTTCCCAACGGACACAGGCGATATAGCTCAGAGATTTAGCAACCTCTTCTTTGATGCGATTGATACTAACGCCAATGGCGTCATCTCATTTGAGGAATGGAAGGTCTTCTACCAGTGCATCGGTGTTGACGTAAGTCTGGCTCCCGCCTCCTTTGCCGCTGTGGATCAAAACAAAGATAGCTTACTTAGCCGCGATGAATTTTGGGATAACTATCGCGAATTCTTCCGAGGAATGGACGAGAGTCACCCAAGTGCTTACATGTTTGGACCATATTGACATGCAGAGGCGCAAGAGGTATAGATAACTGAACTGGAATAGGTTATATTGAGTCATTATTCCATCATGTAGCTGCATGTGCTGCCTTAGATAGTTTTGAATCCATAATGCATGACTAAATGCGTTAATTCAGTCCACACTATATAGGGTCAGTGGCGGTGCATTATTTATATCCGGCTGCATGCATGCACATGCTGAAAAACAAATAGGGTCAGTGTTACGTTTGAGGGGTGTTACGTTTGAGGGGTGTTTACAGCCCTGTGAGTGTTATATGGCAGCACACAGTTGGCAGTATACACCACCAACAGTAGTGGACTGAGCTAGGTATCTTTTGATAAGTGCCAGGTGCATCAGTGTTGTCATAACACTGTTTTATCACGTGCATGCCGGCCTCAAGCTCAAATAATTAGGCCACATGCAATAGACTGGCTTGGACATAATTCATCAGTGCAAAATTGAAACTTTTCAATGCAGTGTTATTGAGAAATGTGGCACTTGCATGCATATGCACGTGCCTCCGCTGAGTGAAATCAATTTTTGCAACTGCTCCCATACATTGTTATATAAAAGAGCAAATTCAAACAAACACATTTATCAGTAATACCATGGGCATGGCCTCCTTCCAACCAGAAGGACGTCTTATGCTATCAACTGTGTGATGTACGCTGGCTACTCGTGCAAACGCCGTATACAGTTTTTGTACAAGCTAGCTGCAACGGATTGCAGTCCAATCAGAATGCAGCATTTCACTGCGGGCACTGAATTATCGCGCAATAAATACATTCTGCACCCCAGAAATTTTGAAATGGGCGTAAGTCCCCATGGCAAGACCCGGACAACCGATGACCTGTGGAATTTGCTGTACACGGATATTTGGGACATACCGCGAGAACAAATCGTTAGCCGCTTCAGTCTTTGGAACGTAGAATTGCGGAAATAGACCTATTAAAGCTGCACAGATTGTGCATAGATATTAGTCTAATATCTATGGATTGTGCTACTAATTTGTGCATAGAGCTAGGCTTAGCGCATTGTCTGGAGTGGTTTTTAAGTTATGGCAAATCGGCCATTTTAATCGAATTTTGATGTGGTCGCTTGTGTTCTTACTCAGGCCACACCAAACTAATCTTTAGTATCTGGTCCTCCACATTATATTTGTAGCATGCGGGCGGGCGGGTGCTAGGACTTCGGGACTGCATTATTCTGGCTACACGTACATCAATTTCACCTGTTTTTTAAAAAGACATCCTAAAACAGTACTATATACAGCTTGTTTTTTTTTTTGTCCTTTTCCGTTTCTATTCTTCTAGGAAGGCTCGAACGGGTCTTGCGGGGGCGTGGTCGGGACGGTTAGCGGACGGCTGACCGGATTAGACCCCTGACGGTCACGGTCACGGCCAGCAATGGCCGGCATCAATCCTTCCCGGTCACGGCCACGGTCAACCGTTAGCAGCCTTTCCGACACGGTCACGGCCATTTCTGACCGCCAAAACCGTCAAATTTTGAGTTTGGCGGTCACGGTCGGCGGTCAACCGTCAAGGGCGGGGAATTAATTACCTGTACAAGCTTACATGTACGCGTAATCAGAAAAAGTATGCTGAACAGCTTCATTATAGATATAAACACCTATTTTATAAGAAGGGAAGTCTAACTACAACGTAACAGCAAAAACTCTTTCTAGCCGGGCAGAGTCCATTCTCCATGTCTTGCGTTCAAGTATTAGTTTAGCTCGCTCTGATGGTGTACCTGATGCTGGAATAGCCAGATACTTCAGTGCCATTTTAGAGATTGTGGGGAAATTGTGGGAATGTGGGAAATCTGGGAAAACTGGGGGAGTTGGCCGATGGATCAGTTTTCTTCCTCCTAATTAGAATCGGGTTCTTTACGATCGTCGTGTCCGTCGGCCATAATACAGCGCGCTATACTACATATACGCGACGGTCAAATCTCTGTATTTCAAAACTCCAATCACACACGAAAACAGATATAGCTTCCTCTATTCAAAACACTTTATGGGATATAGCAGTGTGTTACACATGGGTTTATGTAACTGGCAAAGTATAATCTTAATAATTAAGTCCGATATATATAATTGCAGTGTTATTAAGAATTAATTAATCGTGACCGTCATATTTAAAATTTTGATGGTCAGCCGCCAAATATATGACGGCCACCGTACTTCCCGGCTCAGACGGCCAGGCATGTTGGCGGTTCACGATCACTGACGGTCAGCACAAAAATCGGCAATTTTTGACGGTTACCGGACGGCCACGGCTGGCCGCGGCAACACTGGGTTAGCCATTCCGCCCTAGCGAGGGTATGAGGGAGGGCTGTATGGATACCCAGAAGCTTTGCAGCTTTAGCATTTGAACTGTTACTATGGCGTTGGGCGCTGCAGGGCTCCAAACATGAATGGAACAGCAGTGCATACATGTAGCTATACTTGTTAACTTAACATGCAGCATTGAATTATCTAAGTCCAGCTGTACTACTTTAATATCATATAGTATGCTATCATTAGAGCGCCTTATGCACACAAATTAGAACTCCATGGAGTTCTAATTTGTGTTCAAACAGGGTTCGATGCATGTGATTGACGTAGAATGCTCCGATTCTTGTACTGGTTACCATTTGTGGCCTGGGTGATGTTTAGTACGAAAAGATCACCTTCAGGCTTGTTCAAAAAATAAGACTGAAGTTCACTCGAGAAGCTATCGGGACCTACGTTAGTAGGTCCTATGTAGGATTTGAAGTGTCATGAATACGATTAGCAAAACACCAGATTCCATTATTGCCGATGCGCCGTAGAATCAGTTGGAATTTAGTGAGCGTATTTGGATACAGCCGTCGAATATCTACAGTGTTGTATAACTGCCGACGTTTAGAAAGCTCGGACAACAGAGATAACGCTCACTCGTTCCCACCCTCGAACCTTAAAAAAAGTTTCTCCTAATTCTTCTTCTTCTTCTTCTTCTTCTTCTTCTTCTTCTTCTTCTTCTTCCGGATCTGATAAGATAAGATTCACTCGGATAAGAGGTTTATTGCGCTGTATCTTTGTCACGATTGAAGCGCAATGTTAGCCGTTATGCGGAAGCACTAGAACCAATAAGTTAGAAACTTACTGCCGAGTCGGATTTGTTTTATTATTTTCGTAAGAGGAGTGATGCTTGACACAATTTCGATCTTTAGCTACTTAATTATGTTAGCAATAGCAACTTAATTATGTTAGCAATAGCCCACAACAGATTTTATCGGCCCGTGGAAGACATAAAAGTTAAGATAGTAAAGTTAACCCTGAACACGTTCTATATTTCATATAGTGCTCTAGTTATCAGTTTCTCCCAAAAGCTTGACGTGTCTGGTTTGTTTTCTTCAAAATGCCGTCACGTCGGTCTAGAAGAGAAAAGAATCGTGCTAAGAAGATAGCCAAGTTAAATGATGACAGTTGTGCTAACGATCGCGAGTCGCAAGAATGGCAAGATAATGAATGTGAGGAGCGTGACAGTTTTCAAGAAGCGCGTGAAAAAAAGAATACTTTCGAAAGGAACCGCTACAAAGCCAATTCTGAAAGTAAGAAGGATAACATGAAGGCCTACTACGATCAAAATCGAGAATTGATTTTAGCCTCCAAACAAATATGGACGTCAATACATATATCACATGTTTATGTGCTTTGCTGCTTTATGCATCTGATTCAATGGGTTCAGTGATGTGCTTAAAAATCACACCAGCCTGCAGCATAACCAAATATGGACGTCAATACATATATCACATGTTTATGTGCTTTGCTGCTTTATACATCTGATTCAATGGGTTCGGTGATGTGCTTAAAAAGCACACCAGCCTGCAGCAAGGCTGTCCTCCCCTATAGGCCTCGGCAGTTTAAATCGACACATTTAACTGTAGTACATGCATTATTACCTTTAACAACTCCTTTGACTTGATATATCATATCCTGATGACAATTCAGCATAAAACCAAACCATGGTTTCTTATACGCATTCTTCTACACATATGTATTTCTATGTCTAGCTGCATGTATCCCTAATGCAGACTACTATGCATGCATTAATTGGGTACAAGTGGTATAATATGATTCGTTCTATAAATGCTTTCTGAGAGGATCTGATATCTATACATTCACATACAGACTTACCCACGTAAGAAATTCAAATGTTATTCATCTCATCACTCTAAAGATTTGTACATGCATGTATCTGCTTTGCTGCATTACCTTACAGTACCACCATCAAATTAAGCTATAGGGGCACCAAGGTATAGAGCGAAATTCAGATAATCTTGAAAGGTATAAACCATGATACACGCGTCATGTATACAGCCCTCATGCATGGGCGGTCTCCAAAATTGCACCGTTTGATTTTGCTGCATTGCCTTACAGTACCACCATCAAATTAAGCTATAGGGGCACCAAGGTATAGAGCGAAATTCAGATAATCTTGAAAGGTATAAACGATGATACACGCGTCATGTATACAGCCTGCATGCATGGGCGGTCTCCAAAATTGCACCCCATTTGATATAACGCCAAAGTTCGAACTTGACATGACCTCAGTTCACAAACTTCATCAAGTTCATGTAATTAACGCACAGCTTTAAACTTCACATGAGCACTGTCTATAAAGCATGCATACAATCGATGACCTCATTCTTCTTTAATCTTTCTATATATAAGCTCAGCATGCGTTCATCGAGACCATTATGACTTCTCCCAGTTCTCCCAGCACGAAGTAAGCATAGTATTCTTTGTGCATTCATATGAGTCGTAATATATTCTATTCACCATCGTATATTTCCGGCAGTATGTCAGAACGAGAAATGCTTTCATTTATGGCCATTGATACCGAGGACGAATCAGAGCCTCATCATCCTGCTTAATAACGCTATCACCCGCACCCAGGTCCAAACCTACCAACCCAACTCCGCACCCGCCAACCGCAGACCCAGAGTGGCCAGACTCAGTAGCCCAGGCAAGTGTTATTTATCTTAATCATCATGCAGTCAAACCTTTCTGCAGGCCCAACTGATCCTTCCACACGAACCAGCTGCAGCACAGTCGCAAACCATCATCACAGCAGCCCAACTGATCCCTCCACATGAACCAGCTGCAGCACAGTCGCAAAACACTATCGCAAAAACAACAGCCCAACTGATCCCTCCACATGAACCAACCAGCTACAATCCAGTCGCAAACTGTCATCACAGCAACTAGCGCTTTTATCGTACCCGGGGCCGGGGTTCCACCCATACCACCGCGCCCAGTACCCCGGCCAACCGCTATACCCACGGCACCACGCTCAGCAATATTCTCCCCTGTCCCTCAATCTTCCGCACAGAGAGGACGAGGACGAGGACGAGGGCGCAGACGCAGGCCATATGAAAAATTTTCATTTATATATTCTAAAAACACAACAGTATACTATCACTAACATAATTTACACTTACGTTCTTTATTCTTTAATCCTGGTAAATTATACATGATCATCACTCAACATGTTTATATATATAATTATAATAATAATTACGTTTTAAATAAGACAAAGGCCAGGACTATCCTAAGCCTATATACAACTTCAAGCCAGGAAAACTGAAAACGAATAAACATTCAGGACAACATTCAAACAAGCACGAGATACGTACCGCGAAATATTTTACTCAAGCACATGAAGCAAAGAAGGCCCACGACCACTTATGCAAATGATCCAGAAAGTAACAAGTCTTATGAAAACGCTAGGAGGCTCATTTCAAAAATGACAATCATGAGCCTTGGAAACCCAACAGAAAAAAGGAAGAGATTAGTACTCCCTGTATAACGTTTTAAGACACAAAAAAAAAAAATATCAATAAAACAAGATATAAAAATTTAATATAAATAAATTGTAGATGTAGGATTTCTTTTAAAGTAGCAAATTGTGTAAAAAGTAAGGAAACAAGGGATTCCGGAATTAATTTATACAATTATGAATCTATAATTATTAGATACCTACATTTAGCATATAGCCCCCTTTTATTCTGTGCATGCTAAATGTAGCTATCTAATAATTATAGATTCATAATTGTATAAATTAATTCCGGAATCCCTTGTTTCCTTACTTTTTACACAATTTGGTACTTTAAAAGAAATCCTACATCTACAATTTATTTATATTAAATTTTTATATCTTGTTGAATATGATTATGTATATGAATATGATTATAGTCACGGTTTTCGGATAAATGGATGCGGGCGGGGACCACTATCACTACTTCTGCCTCTTCCATTGGGAAAGGGTATAGCTCCGTCACCTCACTAGTACCTTGTCTGGTATTGCAGTGTATATAGTTGGACATTGCACGTTTTAGCAGTCTGAGGAAAAGGTTAGGACTCCACACTGTATAAGGCCACCCCCGAATGGAAGTGGACTGCACTGCAGGCAGAAGCAAACTTTCCAGCTGGCATAAAGCCATGCAGGATACTACTGTCTCTGCCTGCTGGTACTGGGGAGGAGGAGATCACAATGCAGCAGTCCAAGTATCAAAACACAATGGGTCTGTGGCAGCAGCTGTACTCACATGCAGAAGCCCCTTGCCATGACTATAGGGCTGTACCCACATGCAGAAGCCCCTTGCCATGGCTATATGATCGTTCCACAGTGAGAGGGCTTAACATAAAATGTTGTGTATAACTATATACGGTTGGTAGCCTTTCTGCGTTGAGATACAGGTACAAAACATGCTGAAACGATGAAAACGGTACTTGCGTAGCGTGTGCGTAGTGATTTGAGTAAACATAGCTACAAACCAGATGATGAAAGAAAGCATGGCAAGCATATTTAAACAAGAGGGTTTAACAAGATATAAAAATTTAATTAAAATAAAATTGGTGATGTAGGATTTGTATAGATAGCAATTGAGTAAAAAGGAAGGAAACAAGGAATTATACAGCAATTGAGTAAAAAGGAAGGAAACAAGGAATTACGGATATTATGCATTCATTAAATTATAAATATTACATACCTACATTTAGCAGACTTTCAGGCAGGTAGATTTGCTAAATAATGTAGGTCTGTAATATTTATAATTTAATGAATGCATAATATCCGTAATTCCTTGTTTCCTTCCTTTTTACTCAATTGCTATCTATACAAATCCTACATCACCAATTTTATTTTAATTAAATTTTTATATCTTGTTTCACTCCTTTTTTTTCCTAGGCAGGTTCCGACATGTACTTATACATTGCATGCATGAGCACAAATGTAGAAGGAAGGGGAATCTTGGAATACAACCCATTGCATCACATACATCACAGCAGTATGTACAATAAGACAGTTTGTTCTGCTCGCTTGCTATCATCATTAAATCACATCACAATCAAACAATTTCCTTTAAACAGTTAATGTCTCTGAATTGGCATGTGACTGGAAGGTGAGGGGATCCCTAAACAAAGTAGTAGTGTAGGAAAGGAGGTATTAGTCGTGAAGTCACAAAATATAATGTGAGCTCAAACCATAAATGCCTTTCCCATGGCTCCAACTAGAGCATCCTAAACTGACATAGCCCACACCCGGCCACATGAATCTCCATCACAACTATCCTCACAGGATTCAAAGCCCTCACCTCTTGACTGAAGGTACTCATATGTTCTTCAAAGCCAGTAGTGAAGGCATCAGGAATAATCGCTATAAATGTCTGTCCTTGATGTGAGTACATGTATATGATCAGAGCAATTGGCCATTCCCACAAAAGATGCTTACCAGATTGTCTGCCTTTTATTTCGAATACTAATCCTCTTCGTACAATAAACAAGCACGAGCTTTTGCTTTGCTAAAACTTGAAGTAGTTGGGCTGGCCCGACTAAACTTAAAGGTCGTTCTTTTAATAGGACTACTAGCTCTTACTTTCAGACGTGTTCCGCTCGTCTTTTAGAAGAGAATGGAGAAAGGAGGGAAGGAGGAGGGGAAGAGAGGAGGGAAGGAGGAGGGGAAGAGAGAGGAGGGAAGGAGGAGGGGAAGAGAGAGGAGGGAAGGAGGAGGGGAAGAGAGAGGAGGGAAGGGGGTGAGGAGAGAAGAGAGAAGGGGGAGAGGAGAGAGGAGGGAAGGGGGTGAGGAGAGAGGAGGGAAGGGGGAGAGGAGAGAAGGGGGTGAGGAGAGAGGAGAGAAGGGGAGAGGAGAGAGGAGGGAAGGGGGAAAGGAGAGAGGAGGGAAGGGGAGAGGAGGGAAGGGGGAGAGGAGAGAAGGGGGAGAGGAGAGAAGAGAGAAGGGGGAGAGGAGAGAGGAGGGAAGGGGGAAAGGAGAGAGGAGGGAAAGGGGAAAGGAGAGAAGATGGAGAGGAGAGAGGAGGGAAGGGGGAGAGGAGAGAAGAGAGAGGAGAGAGGAGGGAAGGGGGAGAGGAGAGAAGAGGGAAGGGGGAGATGAGGGGAAGGGAGAAGAGAATGGAGAGAGAAGGAGAAGTGAGAAGAGGAAGGGTAGGAGAGAAGAGAAGATGAGACAGGAGGGAAGGGGAGGGGGATAGCTAGCACAACACTACACAGGGTTGCCGAAGGCCAGGCCGGACATTTAGCTCGGCCTGGCAGGCCGGACCGTGACCTGACAGGCCGGCAGGCCGGGATCCACCCACTTATTATAATAAATTATTAATTCATTTTGCGATGTCTATAGCTAGCTATATATATTAATATAGTTATTACAATCAGCTGGTACAATTTACAAATTACAGATACAGAAACTGAGTCTGAGATACATAACATGCAGTGATGCAAATAGCGCGCTTGCTATCTAAATTCTTGTAATTAACCATGCATTGTGCTTCAGCATGACACACGCCTCCAAACGTTGAGGGAGAAGGTTCCATCTCTGCCTCTGGCGCTGTTGAATCAGCTTAGCTCGCGAAAACACCCGCTCGGATGGAGCTGAAGAAGCAGGAATAGCTAAATACTTCCTGGCAAGCTTTGCAATTGTGGGGAATTGCTCATCGTGCATTTTCCACCATCTATGACTCGGCCCTCAGGAATAAGCAGCCATGCATCATACTCCCCCTGAACTGCGGCTCTCTGAAAGGCACCTGCAGCTGCTTCTGAAGTGTCTTGCTCATCTTCATCCAGAAAATCGCAGCCATCAAAGCACTGCCGCTTAACAATTTGAGCATCATCTTCATTACCAGGTGCGATCTCTGTCATTTGTAACCCAGACACAGCAAACATCACCTCTAGCAGTTGTTTTTGGATGGTGTGTTGCTGGTGACGTTTCAACCACTCTAGGCTCTTGTGCCTTGGGTCAACAAATGCTGCCATCCCCAGGAGTACGTTGCCCGCTGTGTCCCATCGCTTTGTGAGATCATTGAGAAGAAAGTCTCTCATACAGGTGACTGCTATGGGAAGATCAGCCCAATCCTTATATGCCCCAGGATTGAGGTGGTTTTGGCCTGCTCAAATACAGAAGTAGTTGAGTAACTTGCGTTGCGACTGGCGAGGTTATTACGTTTGTAGTTAACTATGAATTTTTAATAAATTGTTTAATAACATCAATTTATCCGACCTGGCAGGCAGGGGCCTTTCAGGCCGGACCCCGGCCTGACTTTCGGCAACCCTGACACTACACCGCTTGGCAACATATCCACGAGACATGGCACACACATTTAAACACACACAGTCACCTACACCCACCTTTTCAGAGTGGTTCACCCCCATCCTGGTGGGATGGTGTTCCATTTTCCATCACCATTGCAGCTTGAATGAGCAGCACCTGATTTGCTCTGGTGGGGACCACTATAGAGGACACGCATTTGTGGAGGACATTCCCGTTACCATTGTCGGCATTGAACAAAACTCACTTATAAATGGTCCTACCAACAGGTCATCTTTGACAGCTTGCTTACATGAGGGGGGGGGGGGGGGGCAAATATAGTAACATTCTCTCGTTGTATGTTAGGTAGCTCACCTGTACACGTCACCCATGGTCAACCAATGCCAACTTCTTTGGCCTTAATAGCGACGGCTAGTTGCATGCAGTGGTTTCCCACCTTCACGCTATCCTTCTTACTGCCTTCATGCTAGCCTATCGATCTTTCTTACTTTTGGGATCGGCTTAACCCGCTTTGTAGCGTCCAATTGTTCTTTTTTTTTTTTTTCACGTGAACGGTCTTTCGGAGCTTCATCGCGCGACTCATCAGTGAATTTAACTGGCAATATTCTTTGCACTATTCGTTTCTCTTCGCGATCGACGTGACCGCAGCTGCATACACTCGCCAGAATCACGTGTTCAACCACAAGTTTATTCTGGATCTCCACTTTATGGCTTCCAAGGGTCGATAAAATCTGACCAAGTTGCTAAAGATCGAATTTGTGTCAAGCATAACTTCCCTTACGAAAATAATAAAACAAATCCGACTCGGCAGTAAGTTTCTAACTTGGTTTTAGTGCTTCCACGTAACCATAGATTAACAACCTTACGGAACTGGCTAACATTTGATTATGCTTCAATCGTGACAAAGATACAGTGCTGAATCTTATCTTATCAGATCCGGAAGGAATCGTTTTTTAGGTCGAGTGTGGGAACGAGAGAGCGTTATCTCCGTTGTCTGAGCTTTCTACGCGTCGGCAGTTTTACAACATTGTAGGTATTCGACGGCTGTATACAAATACGCTCGCTTAAGTCCAATTCATTCTACGGTACATCGGCAATAGTGGAATCGGGTATTTTGTTAATCGTATTCATCACACTTCAAATCCTACAACTGGACCTACAACGTAGGTCCTGATAAGCGAAACACGCGTAGCGTTTGCCGCAATGCAATTATCACGTGACGCGTTTCAAATTAAGATGATGATCGTGTACCGGTATCGAGCATGTACTTCGAGGCTTATTGAAAAGTTTACGCATAGATTATGGAGTACTCTGGCTGCATGCTGTGGAAGCTGCCGCGTGTTTTTTGCTTTTTTCCCCTTCTTTTTGCATTGGTGGTAGTTCCCTACGTACGTCCGGCCCATATTATTCCAATAAATGCCTATTACGTTAATTAATATTGCCAATAGTAATTGGAAGATTTTTTAGAATGGGTGTAGAACTAGGCACACAGGCGAGGAGAACACTTCGAAGAATGGGTAGGTAATAAGTATAATTTGTAACGAATTCAGCGCTCGTCTTTACTTGCTCAGAGTTAGAAGCGTATGCATCAATTGTGACAGCCTTTCGGGCACAAGGACCTCTCACTACGTAGGTACACTGTGATTTCAGTGTGACTATTTATATTTATATGTATATATATATGTTTGTTTTTGTTACTATAGGGAGAAAAGATCCGTGTTAGAAGACCTGTGCAAGCTTCTTGTGTATGTGCTGAATTTTTTTTCCTTTATGAACTAACCAGCCTTGTGTTTTACTCTGGTGCAGCATATCTCAAGAGAGGCATCGAGCAGAAATAAGGAGAGCAGTTAACGACGATTTGCTGGCCTCCGTCGCCAACAGCGTGTATGGGGCCGACACCGAGAAGGCGTGGCGAGTTGAAGGTCAGAAACTCGTCACGGCCAGTAGCCCGAAGCTTGTGGCACATCACGCGGGACACCTCTCTCAAGCCATCACCGCTGCCTTGGCAACAAGCGCGCTCGCGGGCTTGCAGCACGGTCAGAACGACGACGTTGCGGCCGCACCCACTCGACTTCAGAACGCCCTGAGGCTCGTCATGGGCCAGAACCCTGCTGTTGCGAAGACCTTGCCTGATGTTAAACGCCACTCCAAGAAGAGCCCTTCCAATAGTGGAGCCATCTGTTCTGAAACGAGCGGGATAAAGTCAGTGGCTTTTACCACCACAACCACCACTCATGACAGTCAGAGTAGTTCTGGCAGCACTAGACAAGAAGTGGCCTGCAAGGATGAACCTGCCACCATGGCAACATATCAGGGTGTGCCGCCTCCACAAAATGGAAGACAGGAAGCAGTTGAAAGTAAGTGGTCACCCTCCATTACAACCACACTGCCTTGCTGACTTTCTCTGCAGGCTGTGCTTCTTCACCTTTCGTGTCCACTCCTGTCCCTGTGCCCCAAGAGCTACCTTTGGTTCTATGGAAGCAACCTTCCACTCCTAGCAAGCCACTGAATGTGGCACAAGACCCAGGGGATTACCAGGGCCCAAGGGACCAGCAGGACACAGGGGATCAACAGGACCCAAGGAGTCAACAGGACACAGGGGGTCAGCAGGACCCAAGGGGTCAGCAGGACCCAAGGGGTAAGCAGGACCCAAGGGGTCAGCAGGACCCAGGGGATCAGCAGGGCCCAGGGGATCAGCACAACCCAGGAAGACAGCAGGGCCCAGGGGATCAGCAGGGTCCAGGGGATCAGCAGGACCCAGGAAGTCAGCAGGGCCCAGGGGATCAGCAGGACCCAGGGGATCAGCAGGGCCCAGGGAATCAGCAGGACCCAGGAAGTCAGCAGGGCCCAGGGGATCAGCAGGACCCAGGGGATCAGCAGGACCCACGGAATCAGCAGGACCCAGGGGATCAGCATCAGCAGGGCCCAGGGGATCAGCAGGGGCCAGGGGATCACAAGGATTCACTGTATCACCATAACCAGCAGGAACAACAGGCTACATTGCAGGATACCAAACCACAGACCCAACCTGCCCCACCAAGTCTGAACTTAATGCTGATCCCGCAGTTGGACCAGCATATGTTGGAACCACCTGTGTGTGAGACCCAGCCTAAGTGTCAGCCAACAGAACTGACGGTGCCGTTATCTTCCCTGACAAGCAGAAAGAGGCCACTACCAGATAGTCCCCCACGCCCCTCTCCAAAGCGACCTGTTCCCTCTGCCTCTCCCACCCTTCCCCTGCCCCCTCCTCCTCCACTCCTAAGCATCAGCAATGTGCATGTTCCCATGTCATTGGCTTCTCGTCTTTCTCCTCCCCGCACCCCTCTTTCCCCTCCCCCACTACATGCCATAGACCCATACGGTCCTCCTCCTCCTCAGCCCAGTGAATACTGTGAAGCTTCAGGTTCCAAACCTGCGCTGTTGATGTACTCAGCGCACATCCCCCCCACCTCTTTGGGCTTCCCCGCTGGCCTCTCCCAAGAAGCCACTGAACAGATCAAAGATACAATAACAGTGCCTGACATGTCAGATGGAGTTGAACCAGTACCTGACACAAGTCGATCAGGGATAGCAGGCACAATGGTGCCTACACCTGACACCAGTTTATCAGGGATAGCAGGCAAGATGGTACCAGTACCCCATGATGTAGTTGATGAGATGGTACCAGTGTCTGACACGGGCCTGTCTCTAGAAGAATCCAATGCATTTTCTGAACTGGCCCTGGGATTGGGACTAGACCCTGCACTTCTCAACATGTCCAACTTCCTTCAGCTTGTACAGTCTTCCATGGACCCAGGAGGTCTGCTCCAGGTGACCACTGATGCAGGGGACCTTCACACAATGATGGGGCGTGATGTAACCGGTGGTGATCTTGGAATGGAGAGTGAAAGTGGACCTCTGCTGCTGAAGGAGGATCAGGCATTGGAGGCGGGGGTTACTCCTGAGATCAGCTTAGAGGCTGGGGACCCACTAGAGGGAATTCCCCCCGAGTTGGCCAAGACCATACAAGCAATGGCAGAGCAAGAGCTAATTGATCACATGTTGGACTAAATGTGCCTTCAACCACAACCCATTACACCAGATATAATCATTTACATCTTTTTGCCAAAAAAGTTGCAATAACACATCAATGTGTGGTTAAATGCATGCCGTAACATGTCGTTCCTAATGGTTAGCTAAAGTGTACTCGTACTGATGTATCACATAGTTGCACCATGTTTGCTGGTGAGAGCTTGAACACTTGGATCATCAGGATCACCATGATCACTAGCAGGATCATTATGGCTACTGCTGAGGTCACCCTGATCACTTTGATCATTAGGGCTTTCTTCATCACTAAGATCATTAGGGTCATTGTAATCATCGGCATATTGCTCCTCATCAGGATCACCCTGCTCCTCATTATGGCCACCCTGTGCCTCATTAGGGTCACCTTGATTATGGTGGTTGCCCTGATTCTCCATTACAGCAGCGGCAAGGTTCTCAAGTGCTTTGGCAACTTGCTCAACTTTCTCTGGCAGTTCGCTGGGGCTGCTGACTCTGACTAGTGGGGGCGGTTGGTCTAGAAGTGGAGGTTGGTCTTCATCTACAGGCAGAACACGAATAAGCCTACCCTTTTGAAAGGCAACAGAGGGTGAGGGAGTGCTTCTTCGGGAGGCAGTACTAGAAAGTGAAGTGACCCCACCCTGCATTTTGGCAGGGTAGTAGATTAAGATAAAGCACCAGTGTAATAGAGACGCTTTTTAATGCACCAATCTCCTTCTGTACTATCTCACTCCATGCACCCTTCAAATCACATGCATGTAGCAGTTCAGTAACCTTGTTAGATGATGTGGCAGCTTTAGTGTGTGTCCTTTTAGCAGAAGATACTCGGGAGGCTGTGGGGTAGGCAGTGATGCTCTCAACAAGCTGCTCCTTCCTTGCCCAGTCCGCAGCCCAGTCTGATACCCTGTACATTGGCCGCACCTCCTGGAGCCTTTTAAGCATAGCCTGGGGACAGTTGTGAAATGCAGGAATTGAAACCTTTTATTTATTTCTTTTTTGGTTTAAAAAAAAAAAAAAAAAAAAAAAAAAAAAAACATTAAAAACCTCCCATTTTGTATTCTAGATCTACACATACCTTTCTATCTAGGGCCAACCTTGGAAGGCTTTGCTGATCAAATTTGGCTAAATTCTACTGACTGCATTTTGAAGTACGATCAGACTATAATGCATTAGGTTCACTGAGAATAATTCCAACTTTTCTAAATGATGCGTATGAATTAACACAAGTTCAGTATAAGGTCTGTCTTTAAATATATAAAACTGTTGCTAGCTATAGTGACTACTGCATAACATATTGGCCACTTAACCACTAGGACTGAAGTATTTATATGCCCTCCTGTATACTCATCAGTTGTACACTATATACAATGTAGTAACCACCTTTCCAAAATCACCATTTATATACCCTTGCCTACAGTGGCTTCATGTCTTTTGCATGCATTCTATCTTGTGCTACATGCCGAGTTTCAATCATGGTGGGCTGATGTACTGGTGGAAATTTCATAGCTCTCAAAGTGGTCAAGCGACGTATCAAAAATATTTTCCCTTGCTGATGGTGGATATCATAGATCAAGATAGGTGGTTTCTTACTGAACAGTTTGTAATTGTACATGTAGCTCACTTTCAAAAGTCAGTGAACTAACCCACAGACCCCCTTTTTAAAAAACATAGTGTCACAGGACTAAAAATTGACGTCATTTGAAGATTTGTTCCCCCCCCCCCCCCCCCCCCCCCCCCACCCCCCGGTGCTTTTTTAACCCCCACCATAATTCTTTCCGTAAGTTCTTATAACCTATCCCGCAAGTTTTCTGTACCATATTCTCCTGTGTCACTTGCTGGTGCTCACGCTGTCGCTTTGACGCATTCAGGCTGTGGTGCTGGTACGTGTGGTGTTGGTCCACGTAGCCATGGGTGACCATAATGTGCTGCATTTTGTGAAGGAGGTTAGCATTGTCCCTCTGAGCAGTCTCGCGACGCTCCTTCTCGATCTGCGAGGGCCGAGAGGAATAGAAGAGCGGAGAAAGAGGAGGGCGGGGCTGCATGCGGGGCGATATAAAAATAAAAACCTACTTGCAATTTCTTGAACTTGGTGTCAAGGTGGGAGCGAGATTTAGGTAACGCCACGTCCACCATAGGTTTGGCTGTCATCACCTGTATGTAAGAGGCAATGGCAGTGTAATGAGGGGTTGCACTAACCACTGGTCATGAGCCATGCAGTGTCTTTGTGAAGGAATCGCGAGGATCATGCACGCATGCATTCTTGCCTTTCTGCGATGTTCGTCATAATATTTTTGGTCCCACCGCTTTTGAAGAAGCTTGTTGGAGCAGGGAGTGACGGGTTGGTAGGAGCGGTGATCCATGGAGAGTAGAAAACTGCAGCCAACCTATGTCAGTATGTAGAATAACAAATCTATAGCACGAGCGACCGGCATACGCAACGTCCACTATCTGCAAATTTTGCTGCAGTTGATGCCTTCGGGATACATAAATAAATGATTACATGTAGGTTCAACACTTCTTCGTTGCCATAGCAACGGTCGGAGCGTTTCAAATTAAACGGGTTTTCCTCTATATAGCGGTCTTCAATTCCCACGATTATCAGTTGTGCAAAGATGTCCTTAAAATCAGCAGTTTATCGACCTATGACTCCTGCTAACAACATTATCATACAAAGAAACTGTGACATCAAAGCCTATGCCATTCACAGAAGAAAAGTAAGGCGCTACTTTATTACCTCACTTCACTCTCTCCTCCCTCCCCCCTCTCTCTCTCATCTATAGATTGATACTGCATTGCCCATGGTCGATGATAAGCCTCCCAGGTGTCACAATCACACGCGCACCAAGTTGAAGAAACAGCAGGTGGAAGAGGAGAGACAAGCCATTATACAAAAGGACAACAAGATCTTGCTTGAAAAAATGGCGCAGATTATGAGCACAAAAGGTCGCCTAGACAACAGAAATGAATATCAAAAGAAGAGGTCAGCGAACCTACCATACGGCAGGGGGAGGGGCTGCTGTGATTAATACTCTTCATTTATTACTAAGTTTGAACACAATCACAAGACAGAGAGAGCTCATCAGAATCATGCACGAAAACCGTGCGATCTTGACGCGGATTCACCACGTAGAGGCCTCGCACGACAACGCGCAGTTGGTGGGTCGCTACTTCAACTACAAAGCACTTTCACTGATCTAAATTCACTGCAGGAGGCACGGTGGAAAGTCATTTCTAAACGCTCCGCTACCATCTCAAAGCTCACTCCAATCGCACCGCACAAACAGAAACCTCCACTGAGTTCAGACGTAAGCTAACAATGCCCGCACGAGTCTTAAGTATATAACTATACATTCAGTACCCTGTTACGCAGAAGAGGGGCCATCTTCACAATGACTCTGTGGTGAGTAGTACCTCTTTTACCAGCACGTGCATGATGACATCCTTGTCATCAACAAAAAACCAGGGCTCGGACTTGGCTGCACCATCACAGGGATTATCTCTGCCTACTATATGAGAACCCATTGCAGCACATGAATGTGTGTGAACAGGGCATTGTACAAACATACACATACGCTGGTCTGTTGTACACAGCTTTGTAGCGCACGCATCACATCACAACCACCTGCACATACACACTGAAGGAGCTCAAGCATGCAATGAACTCAGTAAACTTTCTATCGCAGGCCGATCAGTTGGGTACTGGCTTGGGTAGCTGTAGCAAAGCTCCCCATCTGATTTGAAGATGAAATCCCCACCAAACACTTGTAGGTCATCCCCAGAGTAGCTTGGCAGTGCTGGCCTTCCTGCTACCTTCTCCTGAGCATAGTGTACCATGGCATCCACGGTCCACACTTTGGATGCATCCCTCCTCAACCCAAGTTGCCTGTACAGGGTTAGGTCTGGGTCTAGTAACAAGGAAAATGAGAGACCTGTTCGCTCCAACCATAGCAACGCACTCGGTCTGGTTGTACGTGCTACAATGACCACTTGACTTCTGGCCATTTCAAATTCCCGGAGGCGGCTGGAGATGCCTCCTAGGTGCGTGTTTCATGGGGATCACCCGAAGTGTCTCATAAGTACCATGATGGTAAATGTGGATTGGGTGTAGAGGGAGGTCAGACGAATCTTGCCCCCTGTTCTCGAGTCCACGAGAGAAAGCTCTTCCGGCAACCTCTGCCCTAGTGTGGTGACGTTGGGCGGGATCTTCTTCCCCTCCTCATCCTGTAGTTCGTGGTTCACACTCGTTGAGAAACCGTCAAAAGCCTCTTCGGCATTCAACAAGGCGTCGTAACATTCCCGCACCTCCGGGTCGTGGGACAACGATCTGCACAGCTGATCTTGCTCCGAGCGCTTTTTAACGCCCAGCGAAGTCAAGCATTCTGCGTACAAGGGCATTGCCTTGAACATCTGCTTGATACCGCCTTTCGCATCAAGACTGAGATAGTCCTCGAGGTTGACACACGTTTCGTACTCCTCCTTTGCTCCTCTTAAGACAGACTCGACTCCCCGAGTCAGCTTCTTTATTGCTTCTATGAGGCGTTCCTTCGCAATTCCTTCATGGCTCTCCGCAGCCATTTTAGGAGACTTACAATATAATAGAAATGAATTAATTAACTATAAAAATATTTCTAATACAGCAATTAACTTTTCCCTCACGTGATGTTGCCTGCACCACATCATATGAGTTTGGGCAGATAGCATCCCAGTCAGAGTGGATACCCTGACCACTGCAGAACTATTATTGAGATCCCATCACCATTATCTGATATTGCAGTGGGTCCAATATATGGAGGGCAGGCATTCAATCATTTCAGTATGACAGCATGACTGGCTCTCAGATGATTTAGACTACATGTATAGCAACGACGTACCGTTAAAATTATATTGCGCATGCGCGGTTTCCGTATCAACGGTAAAAAGTTATATCATAGATATTAAAGTAATATCTATGGTTATATGAAAATTTGCTCGTTGACGACTGAGACTGAGGGTTCTAGCGAAGACTTGCCGTCGTGACTCGCGAAGTAGAATGCTAGAGGGCGGGTACTCAAGTCTGGTGACCCGACTCAATTGTTGTACAGGAAGATACTAGAGCATGTACTCCGATATCAGTCTACCACTTCGAAGATACGGAAAATAAGGCATGTTAATCGCGGAAAACTGTTGGTGTTCATAGCGCAATTTTACCTTTAAAAAAAAAAAACATTCGTTTAGTTAAGACCTGCCCAGTTCGATAAATGAAATCCGATCCGTGAGGGATATAGACCCTTTTCATCGCGTGATCTAGTTTCATTAAATATGATGTTTATCGTTACGGACGCCATGATGGTGCACAGCTGGTCTATGAAAAGATGACTGGAAAACTATATAAACAAAGTGTTTGGAACAAATCCACTGGGATTTCAACGTGGTCATTGTAATGTGCTTCCTGGAGATCGCAGCAATGTATCCATCCCTACGCTTCATGCTCATTTTTTAAATCTCTACAGTGGAGAACATGGTAGTTGGACAAATAATTTTTTCTCATAAACTTTTACTTTCGAATGGAGTATATCAGTAGCCTTACATCTTTATTAAAATCTAATTGCACACATCTGAGCCTATACCACTTGGCCATATAAGCTTGAAAAAGAAATAGGTCACATGACTTCTAAGGCTCGTTAATTAATTATTTAGTGACTCCTCTCCAAAACAATTTGTTCGTCGGGTTTCTCCACGCACATTGAACGGATCCCAACGAAATTGGGTTTGTAACTAAAGGACCTACGTACGCAAGTTTTCAGTCTTACGCATCTAACATCGGACTAACCGTTGTGCCGTAATTCACAAAAAGGCGCCATTGTAGAGCCTCAAGTGTTCAGATCGACGTTTTCCCATGCGCTTTTGATAGCTTGCAGGAATTTCAGGTTAAATCGTACGATGGGCATTCTATCGATTTAGCTACGGTATGAGCTCATTGCGATAAAACTACCTTACAAAACATGTTTTGAAACATCAGTGGCTTGGTAGTGTCGCCATTTTGAATAATTTCGATTAATTATACTATGAATATAATTTCAAACACTGCGTCGGTCCGGTTATTTCTGGTTATTCCTATGGCTGAGGGCGTAGCCTGTGTTGATGGAAACGGTTCTTTTGATAACCAAACCGACGAAGCTGCACCTACCGAGTACGAGTCGATCTTCAAGACGAGCTAGCAAGGCTGCTGTATCGACATGGACAGAGCTTAAAAAGCGACCGGAAGTCAGTCTCCACACCAAGTCACCAACTGACGCGATTGTTGAAGCACTCAGACTCTGGGATATTCCAGGTACGCACCTGGAATATCCCAGAGTGCTTCAACAATCGCTTCGGGTACTTTCCTTGCGGAGACTGACTTCCGGTCGCTTTTAAGTTCTGTCCATGTCAATACAGCAGCAGCCTTGCTAGCCCGTCTTGAAGATCGACTCGTACTCGGTAGGTGCAGCTTCGTCGGTTTGGTTATCAAAAGAACCGTTTCCATCAACACAGGCTACGCCCTCAGCCATAGGAATAACCAGAAATAACCGGACCGACGCAGTGTTTGAAATTATATTCATAGTATAATTAATCGAAATTATTCAAAATGGCGACACTACCAAGCCACTGATGTTTCAAAACATGTTTTGTACGGTAGTTTTATCGCAATGAGCTCATACCGTAGCTAAATCGATAGAATGCCCATCGTACGATTTAACCTGAAATTCCTGCAAGCTTTCAAAAGCGCATGGGAAAACGTCGATCTGAACACTTGAGGCCCTACAATGGCGCCTTTTTGTGAATTACGGCACAACGGTTAGTCCGATGTTAGATGCGTAAGACTGAAAACTTGCGTACGTAGGTCCTTTAGTTACAAACCCAATTTCGTTGGGATCCGTTCAATGTGCGTGGAGAAACCCGACGAACAAATTGTTTTGGAGAGGAGTCACTAAATAATTAATTAACGAGCCTTAGAAGTCATGTGACCTATTTCTTTTTCAAGCTTATATGGCCAAGTGGTATAGGCTCAGATGTGTGCAATTAGATTTTAATAAAGATGTAAGGCTACTGAGATACTCCATTCGAAAGTAAAAGTTTAAGAGAAAAAATTATTTGTCCAACTACCATGTTCTCCACTGTAGGACCTTTCTTGATCACACAAATAATTCGGTAGAACGAAGCATCTTTATTGCGCCCGGAACGATTGGAACAGCCTAGTACTACGCACAATACCATGGCTACCTGTGCACCATCATGGCGGCTGATAATTTCATGGCAACTTGTTTACATGACTTGTGAAGTCACATGAAAGGGGTCTATTAAGAACAACAGTGTTCCTAACTCTGCGATTAATTTTCCGTATGTTCGAGCCAGTACTATAAAATCCCTCTGGTCCCCAGACCGCGGGTATTCTATGTACCAGCGGGCGGGTATTCTACCGTAGAATACCCGCCCGCTGGCATTTAGAGGACGCGATTACGCTATAACTAAACTTTTAACGAGGTCTCTACGAAAAATATGGTACCTGCAATAGACCAATCAGATTGCGAGATTCCATTATGCTATAGTCTATATGTAATACTATAGATATTAAAGTAAGGTAATACCTAACAAAAACCGTTAACCCCCGCGCGCGTACATATTATGTTACGTAATTATTAAAAATGGATTTTTTTGCTCGGCAGAAGGTCGTGCCTGACTGGAACAACTCTCTGATCCAACAGCAGGTCGCTTTGGTGCTCGGGGTCGGTGGAATAGGTTGCTCCGTGGCTAGAAACGTCTGGTAGGCATACGTACAAGCGTCCACTTCGTTACGCGTGCTATATCGTTAATATATATCTATCGGCCGGCAGTCGTCTGGGTCTTTCAGAAGTGATTTTGGTTGACTATGACGTGGTGGCGGCCTCGAACATCAATCGCCAGGTGCTGTTCTGTTCTTCGGACGTTGGTCGCAGGAAGATAGACGCAGCGGTGGACGGACTTCAACGTGACAACATTGCGAGCAGTGAGTTGAGCGGACCGGCACCCGAAATAAGCGGGTGTGTCGATCTTGCCCTATGTGATGATCTGGCACTGCTCTCTCTCTCTCTCTCTCCGTATACCCTCCTCCCGCTCTTCCCACTTTCTTGTCTACCTTTCTCCCTACTAACGCCACGCCCATAACGGCCCATTACCTGCCGCCATTTTATAAGAGCTGACACCTGTATTTTGTGACGCGGTGAAGGAGTGGTGGAGGATTGTAGAACTAGCGAAGGGTGCAACAGTAAGCAATGAACCCCGCCTACGTACCCATAAATCACCACGCCCCTTTTCGCCCACAGGTAGTTTTCAACTGTATAGATTACGGAGAGTATTTTGACTATGCTGTGACCTCGTTGTGTGCCCAGCTCAGCCTGCCGTATGTAGCTGCTAGCTCTTACGGGCACACTGCCATGGCTGAATGCTATCCAGTGTTGGAACGACCAAGACAAGGTGTGCTTGTGTGTATGTGTACCTGTGTGGTGAATGGAGATAGGGTCACACATTCTTGAAATACAAATGCCACCACACGTAATGTGTATACGTGTGTGCACATGGGGGACACATGCCACACACTCACATGAATCATATGCAAAAACACGTGCATATGCCCTACCTTGAAATCCTTGGGTGTAATTATGTACATGAATTGGTTCTAAAACTGAACAGACATTCTCTGGGTATAAATAGGGATATCAAGGGTTTTGTATCCTAGGCTGAACACCTTACTGGTTCAGCAAACACCTGTGTGCCATTCTTACATGTTATATATCTGATAAGATATTTTTATTGCGTCCTGGTCAGCTCCTATCCCTAAGCACTGCAGCAAGATTCTGAACTGTACACATAGTTATTTGTGTGTACAATTGTGTCTATTTGTAATGTTATGTCATTATTAGTGTTAGTATTAACGGTGTATGGGTATAAACTTAGCCACTTGACATTAATTTTATCCCATTTCTGGAACACTGTGGCTCTATTAAAGGTGTCCAAAACCATATCTCATCCCTTCAGGCCCATGTTGGGGTTGTAACAATGCACCAGCAAAGACAGACCTTCTTCAGAAGCTAACTCCAAACCTTATTCTGGATTACAAAGCAATTGAATTTCTTCCAAAGGTACAGAAATGCAAGAGTGAAGGGAGGGGAGGGGGGAGGGAGGGAGGGAGGGGGAGGAGGGAGGGGAGGGGGGAGGGAGGGAGGGAGGGGGAGGAGGGAGGGAGGGGAGGGGGAGGGAGGGGGAGGAGGGAGGGAGGGAGGGGAGGGGGGAGGGAGGGAGGGGGAGGGAGGGAGGGAGGGGGAGGGAGGGAGGGAGGGAGGGGGAGGGAGGGAGGGAGGGGGAGGTAGGGATGAGGGGCAGATTCAGGATAAGGTAGGGCTATAATAGTTTCATAAGGATATTATTGTTCATAATGGGTGTAGTTGTAAGCAGCTGGATTACATAATTATATAGCATAAGAAATTCAATATAGGTTTTTTTCCAAAATATTGAAGTATCAATTTAAAAGAAGACTTTTCCTTCCCTCCAACCCTTTTTCCTCCAACCTTCCCCTCCCCACCTTCTCTCCTCACCTCCCCACTTCTCCCTCCCCACCTTCCCCTCCCTTTCCTCCGATCAGGACACATACATGCCCACCAACAACGATGTAGGATCGTCCATTCTGCCATGTTCTCTTGGAGCCATGCTGGCTACTGGCTGCTGGCTGAACACCTTGCATGGCTACTCCCTTCCCCAGTGGACCATGGCAGACTATGCGACGTTCAACATCTACTCCTACACTGTTCAAGCCAGCCCCCAGTGCATCATATGTCATAATGCTCCCAGGTATGTGTGCATAACCCCCCCCCCCCCCCCCAATTACTTGCCACCTTTCACCCAGGTACTCTAAGCAGGCACTTGAGGTTTTCTTTGGTACCTGTGTAGTGAAGCTCTCACCAGTGGAAGGAGTGGTAGTTTCTTACACAGATGGGTGCATCACTGATCCAGTGACAGAGGTCAGCATGTTAACGTTGGTGTTCATTGGGCATTGTTCTGGTGTAATATGGGGGGGGGGGGGGGGGGGGGAAGGGAGGAACCACATCATATTGGAAAGGAACACTGCATCATTGTGGATAAGATGTGGGGGAGTGGAGGTTGGGAGGGTGATATTGGAAAGGGAAGGTCAATTAAATGACAGTTTGTGTCGCTCCAAATGAAGGCATCAACAGAGGAGGCCAAGCTGCACTTAAAGCCACTGGCCCACCTGGGGGAGGAGTATGCCATGTGCTATGTACCTGCCATCCCAGCAGCAGACATGGAGTATGTTAAGATGTGAGGGAGGGAGGGAGGGTGGGAGGGAGGGAGGAAGGGAGGGAGGGAGGAAGGGAGGGAGGGAGGGAGGAGCAATGGTGTAGGAGGGAGGGAGGGAGGAGCAATGGTGTAGGAGGGAGCAGAGGGAGGGTGGCAGTGGTGAGGGAGGGAGCAGTGGTGAGGTGAGGGAGCATTGGGAGGGGGTTGAAGCCTTGCATTTATGGAATATTAAAAATGTAGCTGTTCCATAATAGTACATATAGCATTGTGACTATGATATCCCATGTCCATTTTATGTTCCAGACTCCACCCACATGGCATAGCAGAACTTCCTAGTGTGCTGCAGAGACCACTCCTCAAAACTGAGAATGGTACTGTGTTAGCCTTAAGGAGGTATGTAATGGTACTGTGTTAGCCTTAAGGAGGTATGTAATGGTACTGTGTTAGCCTTAAGGAGGTATGTAATGGTACTGTGTTAGCCTTAAGGAGGTATGTAATGGTACTGTGTTAGCCTTAAGGAGGTATGTAATGGTACTGTGTTAGCCTTAAGGAGGTATGTAATGGTACTGTGTTAGCCTTAAGGAGGTATGTAATGGTACTGTGTTAGCCTTAAGGAGGTATGTAATGGTACTGTGTTAGCCTTAAGGAGGTATGTAATGGTACTGTGTTAGCCTTAAGGAGGTATGTAATGGTACTGTGTTAGCCTTAAGGAGGTATGTAATGGTACTGTGTTAGCCTTAAGGAGGTATGTAATGGTACTGTGTTAGCCTTAAGGAGGTATGTAATGGTACTGTGTTAGCCTTAAGGAGGTATGTAATGGTACTGTGTTAGCCTTAAGGAGGTATGTAATGGTACTGTGTTAGCCTTAAGGAGGTATGTAATGGTACTGTGTTAGCCTTAAGGAGGTATGTAATGGTACTGTGTTAGCCTTAAGGAGGTATGTGGCCCGAACTGGTTTGATGCACAGGGTCTGGTTGCAAAAGTGGACCAACATATAATCACTCCATACATCTAAATGTTGGCCTACAGTACATTACCTTGCTTATACACAGCGTCAAAGATCCACAATCAAACTGATAATGAATGTGTTCTCCATCAATTACATGTAGGTCTATCCTCTACCGTAAATGTCAATTTTCAGCATCACCCTATTGAAGATTTTACAATGAATATTCCATGACACAGTAGTCATCAAATCATTGTTACTGGTGCGCAAAAGAAGGAAATGGCAGCAACCGTTTGCTGTGAGTGCACTAAATTCTCATGCTGGCATTGAAGATTGGATTGGAATACCAGTTTACCTGGCTGTACATTTCAATACAAGTTTTCTTAATTGCAGTAGGAGTTTATAAGGCTTTGACAACAGCAGCATGGCTAATTTAATTAGTCAGATTTTCAACACAAGAATTATTTTGTACAGAACATTGTGTTGCTGCATACTCACAGAAAATAAATAGTTGGAAACAATTACTGCACACTGTTGCCATTTTTGCAAAAAGCATATAACATAGTGATTTAAATTTAGTACATTGTAGAAAAATGATTGAGTCACAAATATAAAACAAAGTCACCTTTACTGCATATCATGGCCTGAATGGCACTTTCTCCTATCTGTTGGATGAATCTGTTCAGTGACACTACCAATTCAACAGAAGCCAGACCGGAGATTAGTATTGTGGTAGCTGGCGTGAGTGCTGGCATTGGGGCTAATACGACTTCGATAATTTCGTTACTTAACCCCGCAGTAAGGAATAGTTATGGGTTTTTTTTACTCTTGTTTGTGAAAGAGGAAATGTGTACATTTTAACCATAGACAGTTCTCTAAACTATCTATAACTAAATA
>OX442434.1:5895928-6031665 GCA_949361645.1 Spongilla lacustris | reverse complement strand
GGTGAGGGAGGAAGGAAGGAAGGGAAGGAGAGGGTGAACGGTGAGGAAGGAAGGGAAGGGAGAAGGTGAAAAGGTGAGGGGAGGGAGGTACAGGAGGTGAGGTTAGGCGAACCAAGTGTCCTCATCTTAGTTACCTGGAAACACTCAACAGTAGTCTGTCTGCTGAAGAGGGCAGTGCTGTCTGTGTTGGCACTCACAAGGTTACGAAAGCACTCACGTAGATAGGCCAAGTGTCTATGGGAAGAGTGGGAGAATGGAAGAGATAGTGTCTATGGTGAAGAGATGGTGTGTACGGGAAAGTAGGAGAATGGAAGAGATGGTGTCTATGCGAGATGGTGTGCATGGGAAAGTGGGAGAAATGGTGTCTATTGGAGAATTGGGAAGATGGTGTCTATGGGGAGAATGAAAACGAAACCAAAACTGTTTAGGCCATCGTTACATACTCTTGTTTCAAAGTATTTGTTACATGTATCAAGCTTGTAGGGAAGAGTGGCTCCTAATGGATGGTCAAAGACTATATAGTTATCGGCCAAAATAAGGGCACTAGATTTTATGCATCCTGTGTTCATAGGAAGTGTTGGGTTTGGGGTCATGTTGTGATTAATTGGATGAGGTGGGAAGGATTGTTGGTGCAGGAGGGTGGGTGGGGCGGGGGGGGGGGGTTTGAGATGAAGTGATGTTACCTATGGCAATTACAAACACTGGACCCAATTGCAAAAAATTGAAATGAAACTTACCCAAGTGACTGCAGCACTGCATTCATGTAACAAGTGTTGCCTAGGTTACGGATCCCGGTCATCCCAGGTACCAGAGGGCGCTTCCGCTTCGATGGAGAAGGGAGAGAAGGGAGAGGAGGGGGTGGAGGGGGGATAGGGGGAGCAGCAGCAGCAGCAGGCGGTGCCACTGTCTGATAGAGTTGATCAAAGGAATTTCCAAATTACTATTAATAAAGTACCCTCTGTACCTTCTTCGAACCCGCTGCACACAGATGCCAAGCGCTGAAAACTTTGGTCAGTAGGACGGACCTTTGCGATTTAAGTATAATTGCTTCCATCAAAATATATTTTTAAAAGCTATGCTTGTGAATCTCACCTCCAATGGCTCAGCGCTGTGGATTTTTTGTCAGCGGCGTGCGATATGGTTCGCTCCAACCTGAATACACGAGCCGCAGTCACGCAACCCAGTATTTTCCAATTCGACTGACCTGCTTTCGCTTCGACTGTAGACGACAGAGGGTTTTATGACCTTCCCGCTTCGCGTTCGGGACTCGTGGTATCGCTGTGACGACACCTGGAGAAGGAGGCCTCGGATCAACTCAAGGTCGCATTGTGGGTTGTCGTTCAGAATGTAGTCGTCACACATGTAGCTGCCGAAACGAAACACGATACTAGGAGAGTTCCGTTTAAAAAACCGCATCGCTTACCAATGGACATATCCGTGGTTAATCTCGATGGCAATTGGATGCTAAAATAAGGGGTGTGGGGTGTGGATACAAAGCGGTTAAAAGCCTCTAGAGCTACATGTATTCGCTTACTTTGGTTGAATCAAAGTGCTGAAGGGCGTGCCCGCAAGAGTCTCGTCCACACCCAATGTGGCTGCACAACAAACAAGCCTAAAATATAGAGACGGGCCCGGAGGGAGAGAGAGGTCAGTCACCTATGCAGGTACACTGACTAGTTAAAGACACTTACCCATACGCTATCAGTTGTGCCACAAACAGTACATGTCCACGTCCGAGGGTTTAGGAACGATCGATCTACCCCTAGACGAACCTGTTTAACGTGTGCGCATGACTCCATATCCCCACCAAAAAAAAAATCCTAATAAGGAGCGTTCTTTTGCTTCCTCCCACGCACATTGCTTTTATCGATTCACATGTAATATAAAATAAGATATAACAAACAAGAAGTAAATGCTCGATAGTACCAGCATCAGAAGGTGGTTTATAAATACAAAATGCATATATTTATTTTTAAAAAATTTTTTTACGTATACGGAGAAAACTAATGAGCTGAAATTGAACATGACGCCTCAAAGGCTTCAGTGGTGATGTGACATAAAGACATGTTCATAGCTTGCACCAGTGGGCGTGGGGGGGGGGACCATGATGTCTGCTGGGTATGATCTATCTAACATCATGTTCAGAAGTCGGGTTGTGTGTGGCCTAACCCAAAGCTGGCTAGAAGGCAAGTCTCTGCCACTATCATTATAATTATGAATTATTAATAACCATTGGACACTTTAGGCCATCACTGTACAACCTGCAAGTGTGGAGGGGATGTAACAAACAGGCACAACATGCTTCGAAATGCATTGTTCATCACATTCCGCCATGCATCTTTATCAGCTCATGGATGTGGCTGGGGGCTGGACAAATCATACTAGACCAGCTGACATCTTAGCCTCCAACTGGGATGGTAGTGCCTCTGCAGCATTTGGCATCAGTGTGACATCCCCGCTAAATTCATCGTTAGTTGTGGAAGCGGGCATGTCATCTGATGTGGCTGCTAGAGCTGCAGAGAAAAGGAAGCACTTGCAAAATGATGCTAAGTGCAAACAGTTAGGCTGGCGGTGCATTCCTTTAGTGGTGGAAACCTATGGTGCATGGGGAGCTGAAGCCATTGAGGTGTTTTCCACTGTGCATCATGCCTGGCTATCTTTCCACCAAGTCAAGAGCTCTGGCCACCCTCTATGGTCGTCTCAGCATGATTCTGGTACGGGCCAATGCTGGAGTTATTCTGATGCAATCATACCTGCCATCATCTGCATTTAATGACATTAATTTTGGATGTATAATAGTAACATTAGTGTTATAGCTGTAGTTTAGTGGTGTTATGTGTAGACTTATTTAATTTATGTACATAATTATTGATAGTACATGTATTGTGAATATCCCTATAATAATAATAACCATAGTTTTATTTTATTTTATATTGCATACAATTGCAGCTTGCAGATGTTGACATGGTGACCAAAGGGTCACTTTCAGTGGAGCTCCTGGACAGGTCCAAGCTAAGCCACAACAGTCCTCAGATGGCATTACAGACAGCCATGCAGGAGGCTTCACAGGGAGAATATATACTGTTGACAAATGAAAAGCCCTCTGTGTTACACAGAACATGTCCCCACTTTATCAGTGTGTCTACTATAGTGTAGGTGATTAGTCAGTCCAGCTGGTGCCACAAGTCCACTGCCTGTACATGTCAACTGCCTGTACATGTCCACTGCCTGTACATGTCCACTGCCTGTACATGTCCACTGCCTGTACATGTCCACTGCCTGTACATGTCCACTGCCTGTACATGTCCACTGCCTGTACATGTCCACTGCCTGTACATGTCCACTGCCTGTACATGTCCACTGCCTGTACATGTCCACTGCCTGTACATGTCCACTGCCTGTACATGTCCACTGCCTGTACATGTCCACTGCCTGTACATGTCCACTGCCTGTACATGTCCACTGCCTGTACATGTCCACTGCCTGTACATGTCCACTGCCTGTACATGTCCACTGCCTGTACATGTCCACTGCCTGTACATGTCCACTGCCTGTACATGTCCACTGCCTGTACATGTCCACTGCCTGTACATGTCCACTGCCTGTACATGTCCACTGCCTGTACATGTCCACTGCCTGTACATGTCCACTGCCTGTACATGTCCACTGCCTGTACATGTCCACTGCCTGTACATGTCCACTGCCTGTAAAGGCCAAGCTGGTCATGAATCAGTGGCATATCCAGAGAGGGTGCTCTGGGTGCTTGAGCACCCCCCTTGGCCATAGGTGCTAAAATTATTTAAAATTATACTTTTGTATTATTAAATAATTAGCTGCCGCAAGTATTTAATCATGTCGATTTTGAAGCACTTCCAAACATCGAAAGCAGTGCCACTAAGTGCCGCGACCTCATTGGCTGTTTCAAGTGACGATGTCTCTTCACCCAATATAGGTAAAATTACCATTTGTTAGATTGCTGGAAAATAAAGTGGCAACACACAGAGTAGTCTACCATCTAATCCTACTACAACTCTACCACAAATCACTTCCATGTACCCTAATATCAAAGCTTTAGTCGGTATCTTGTGCACTCTTCCAGTAACTAGTTGCTCTGCAGAGAGATCCTTTAGCTATCTGAAACAAATCAAGACTTCTCTTAGATCTTCTATGACAATGCAGAGATTGTCAGGATTAACACTTCTTACTATGACATACCTGTAGACATATCAGCAGCTATTGATGAATTTTGTAGGCGTAATCCACAAAAACTGCAAATAGAGAACATCTTGAATGATTGAAAACAATTTCTTGCTGCATGCATCTTTGCTCAGTTTCATTATTTCCATGTTGATGCTATAACATAATGCTGTCCTCATAAGTGTGGAAATCAAAAGACTTCTAAGTAAAATATAAATAGAAATACAGCCTATGACAAAACTAATTAACCAAATTGAATATGATATAATTAATATTATGTTTGTTGTACTGACAGCTATATGTATAATATTATTATAATTAAAATTATAATATTTATTGCAAAGCTGCTACTGCATGGTGCATGTGAAACCATGAGGCTTCATAAACCAAATACAATATTTCTTCAAAAGTTTCCGCGCTTGGCGCGGGAGGGGGCACATCCCCCCTCCCGCACACTCCACCTGGCCGGGACCTCCCCTTCCAGCACCCCCCCCCCCCCCCCCCCCCCCCCACAGAAATCCTGGATACGCCACCATGAATGTTTGTACTACATCAATAGATCTTGGCATGCACTGCGTGTAGCACAAGTTCATGCATTTACATATCCATTTCTGTGCTCAGCACTGATTTACCAAACAAATATATCGGCCTGATTTTCATACTGCGGTATGTACAAGACATTACGCGGCAACAGATCTAAATTAAATGTTCATGTAGTGACCACAGTTCTGCTGTGAAAATAGCCACCAATAGAAGATAGCCAAGAGGACAGGAGGCCTGGTTTGGATACATTGTCTGAAGCTGACTTTGTTGTCTCTGTGAGGGGCTGAGTTAGTGTTTTCTTCATCTCCCTCTTTGAGAGTGTGCCCTGCAACCAGTCCAGCCCTTCATACAGACCATCTCCACTTGTGGCACAGGTGCTCTGAATGTCTGTAATGATGGCGGAATGAAGATGGTTAAAAGGTTCCACTCTAATTTTCATGGGTACACTTACACCACAGCCTATCTTTTAGAGCATTTAATCCTAACTTCTCTGTAATTTCTTGGACACTCATTGCGTTTGGCAGGTCTTGCTTGTTTGCCAAAACGAGTAATATTGTATCTCTTAGCTCGTCTTCATGCAAGAATTTCTGCAGCTCATCTTGACACTCAGCTATCCGCTCGCGATCATTACTGTCAACCACAAAGATAAGAATGTCTGTGTTCTGCCAGTAATGCCTCCAAAGAGGGCGCTGTTTAATTGAAAACGTCGGAGTGTGAGTTAGGATACTGCATGCAATGTAGCTGCTTACAATTTTGTCCCTCCCGCCAACGTCCCACGCAGTCCAATGGACGTTTTTGTGGTCGATAGTCTCCACATTGAATCCTGTTTTGTGTTAAAAACATAAAACATCACGCATGCGCGAAGAAGTTAGGAAGCGTACGTACCGATGGTGGGAATGGTGGTGACCACTTCTCCCAACTTCAGTTTGTACAGTACCGTGGTTTTTCCAGCAGCATCAAGACCTTTGGTATGATGGGGTACGTGGGGCTGATTCAGCTGGAAATGCTCAATAATGGCCATAATTTCTTACCGCACATTAAGATCCGTACTTCTTTGTTTCCATACAGTCGATGGCACAGACGCTTAAAGATGGACTCACCACTTCCCATCCTTTCAAAGTTTCAACTAGGGTTTTTTTGTTGTTGAAATGGCTGCTTCTGAGCTCCTTTTATTGCTATCAGGTGGCCTACGTCTCTATGGTTTACGTGGCATTTGTGATGACGTCATAAAACAGGCTATATATAGCCATGTCACCAAAGGTTATCGCGTGATTAATATATTCATTTACTGTGTATTCATTCTTATTACTGGAAAGAAAGCAACGCTTTTAATACTGAAACAGCAATCACTTTTTGATAGGAACCTGAGAACATGTATGGTGAATTCCACCCTAGCTCGGGCGGTTACGCTGCCAATTATCGCTTTCCAAAAGATCCACAATATGTCTTCTTTTTATTGTGGCAACAAGAAACCTCAGCAGGCATTTACAACTGATGTTCTTAAAAGTACAGCTAAGACCAAAATGCCTGTGCTATGAATTCCTTGCTGGAGTTATAATAGATCAGACGATTGTATTGAGGCAAATCTTTCCACAATATTCGCGGTATTAAACAATACTGGTTCTATAGAAGTATAAATCAGCCCCAACTCCGTTCATTACTTTGAGCTGTGCCGAGTACGACTGTACCCATATCTAAACATAGCACTGAAGAATGTCTAAAAAATTATTATGCGCAGGATGATTCTAAGATTGAACAGCGATATGCATGGTCATATAGTTCCTAGCTTATGCCAATTAAGTGTACTAGCACATAAATGCAAGCTATACTTACTGATCCTGAAGGACATGCAGTTAATTCCATCAGTTGACACATATGTCTATAAATGATGAAAACTGCATGACAAATGCAATGTTCATGCAGTGACCACAGTGCTGCTATGAAAATAGCCACCAATAGAAGATAGCCAAGAGGACAGGAGGCCTGGTTTGGATACAGTGTCTGAAGCTGACTTTGTTATCTCTGTGAGGGGCTGAGTTAGTGTTTTCTTCTTTGAGAGTGTGTTCTTCAACCAGTCCAGCCCTTCATACAGACCATCTCCACTTGTGGCACTTGCACTCTGAATGCCTGCATATTTATGGAATGCAAATGCTTTAGGTTCCACTCTAATTTACATGCATGGGTACACCGGCTTACACCATAGCCTGTCTTTTAGGGCATTTAACCCTAACTTGTCTGTAATTTCTTGAACACTCATTGCATTTGGGAGGTCTTGCTTGTTTGCCAGAACGAGTAATATGCTATCTCTTAGCTCGTCTTCACACAAAAATCTCTGCAGTTCGTCACGACACTCAGATATCCGTTCACGGTCATTACTGTCAACCACGAAAATAAGAGCGTCTGACCGTGTGGAAGTTAGCCCCACATTCCTCAGCCGCACATTCCTGCGGAATTATTACTTTGAGATGAATATGTTTAGCCGTACGGCTAAGCAAACATGAATTTCATTGCCGCAATTAAAACTAGCTACAGTACCCGCTCGCTCCAGCGGTAATTATCACCTTCGCTCCAGCGGAAAAATAATTATATTCACCTGGTACAGAAGAAACTCTAGGTGTACTCAGCAAACCCACCTGTGGTTGACTTCTCCCCTCTCTTGATGGAATTCACTGTTTATACGCGCCTTTGCTGTATACACAGCGCTTCGTAATCCGCCCTTTTCTAAAATTTCATTTCCTTCTCTGCACCCCGCCTACCTGTACTTCTTACTAGTACCTTCATTACATGTAAGATCGAACGCTACGTGTATGCAATACCTGCACGATCACTTCCTAGCCAGAATAAGAGCTCCAACCTAGCTTTGTTACCTTGTTGGAGGCAGGATGGACACAACCTGAGTACCCAACCCAAAGAAGGAAAGTTTCACCATATAGTACACTGTTCCTTCTATTTTACCTCACGTGTTCACTTTCTTGATGATGCACATGCACCCTTGTTCTCTTGGTTATGCACCTTAGTTGAGCATCTGATCATGTAACACCTCAGGTTGAGAGGACCGGTGTAGGTATGCATTGATAAGGACGTACCTGGAATATCAGTTTCGCTACATAGCCAATCATCTAAATTTGGAGCATTAAGGGATAGGTTGAGTACAGTTTTCCTAATCCCACCATACCACAATAACATGAGCACACCATTTTCTGCTATGTGAGGATGAAAAGCATGCACGACACAAGAAAAAAAAAGTACAGTGTGTGGAGTGATGATTTTCTTTATGCTCACATGCTCGTGCATTATGCAGCATGTCGATGGAAATGGTCATTTGGTATGACAAGTGTGTATGGTACCATACAAATTGTAGCTGCAGCATTACATGTCAAAAATGGGATACCTGAAAATGCTTTCTATTTAGGACAGCTTTGCCAACCATTCATACGGAGAACACAGATCAATTGCGTTCTGGTCACTGGCTCATTGAGGCAGATGGACATTGCGGACAAATGTCTGTGGAGTACGATCAGGTCAGGCTGGCTGCCACGGGGATCTAAGCTACATGTTGTGCTGCTTCTTTGTATGTGTAGGAACCATACACACTTGTGCATATGCATCTGACCATGTACATCAACTAATCTAAAACAGTACAGTACATGTATATTGTATGCACGATGGACATCTGGCTGTTAACATGCCCTTACCCCCTTTGCGGTGTGGAGAACCCTGCCAGTTTAGCTTCGGGTTTTGGTTATAAACATGCACGTGCCTACTCTGTACAACATGGTTACCTCTTCACTTAAATTTGTATTACTTGAGCCAGTTAGTTTAGTTCAGCCTTTTGATTTCACTGTGCCACACTGTACACCTGTAATACAATAAGTTAAATATTAGCATTTGATAGTTGTCTCTTTACAAGCACTCAGCATATGCAGAAACCAACCATCTCCACCAATTTGCTAAAGTACTGTCATGTCAGGTGGTAAATGAGCAAACTGCAAAGCATTGTTGGAGGATGCTATGAAATAGGTGTACGTGGATAGCACCAAACCTTTGCATTGGTAGTGTCTTCAAATGCACGGAGAATTGATTTCAAATGCTCATCTTTGCAATGAATTGCAGTGTAGGATGGTACTAACCAAGGTAAGAAAAACAGCTAGCCACCAATACCCAGTGTGTGCAATATAGTGTCTCATCCCACCGCGTGTAGGCAAAGCCCCGATAACGTTGTCATGTACGTTTAAATCTTCACTTGAACTAAATATAATCAGCATGACAACAGTTCACGTGCGCTGTGGCTGGATCCCTGTGGCTAGCTCACGAAGCTTGAACTGTGGTCACGTTGAAGACACGTGCACTAATAGACTATACATTTATTCACTTGCCTCATACTTTCACACATATGATCCCAACGTTTTGCGACTGTAAGTGCGGTGTGTACGACTGCCCGTACTTCAGTCTCATAGCGGCCGCGCATGCTGTAAACATTATGAAAAGGTGCTCATTCATTAGAATATCGTGGTTCGAGTCTTGATTTCTAGTGAATGAGCACCTTTGCATGCCTGTGAATTTACAGCAGCAGAAACTACAGTCATACTCTGCCTACAGTCGTGGAGCTTTGGGATCATATGTGTGAAAGTATGAGGCAAGTGAATAAATATGTGGTCCGGCCGTCTCTGTATGGCGTCTTCAACATGACCACAGTTCAAGCTTCGTGCGCTAGCCACTGGGATCCAGCCACAGCGCACGTGAACTGTTGTCATGCTGATTATATTTAGTTCAAGTGAAGATTTAAACGTACACGACAACGTTAGATATCGGGGCTTTGCCTACACGCGGTGGGATGAGACACTATATTGCACACACTGGGTATTGGTGGCTAGCTGTTTTTCTTACCTTGGTTAGTACCATCCTACACTGCAATTCATTGCAAAGATGAGCATTTGAAATCAATTCTCCGTGCATTTGAAGACACTACCAATGCAAAGGTTTGGTGCTATCCACGTACACCTATTTCATAGCATCCTCCAACAGTGCTTTGCAGTTTGCTCATTTACCACCTGACATGACAGTACTTTAGCAAATTGGTGGAGATGGTTGGTTTCTGCATATGCTGAGTGCTTGTAAAGAGACAACTATCAAATGCTAATATTTAACTTATTGT
Organism: Spongilla lacustris; assembly: GCA_949361645.1. NCBI lineage: Eukaryota > Metazoa > Porifera > Demospongiae > Spongillida > Spongillidae > Spongilla > Spongilla lacustris. Next base: position 6,021,770 of record OX442434.1, on the reverse strand, counting down.
ATTACAGGTGTACAGTGTGGCACAGTGAAATCAAAAGGCTGAACTAAACTAACTGGCTCAAGTAATACAAATTTAAGTGAAGAGGTAACCATGTTGTACAGAGTAGGCACGTGCATGTTTATAACCAAAACCCGAAGCTAAACTGGCAGGGTTCTCCACACCGCAAAGGGGGTAAGGGCATGTTAACAGCCAGATGTCCATCGTGCATACAATATACATGTACTGTACTGTTTTAGATTAGTTGATGTACATGGTCAGATGCATATGCACAAGTGTGTATGGTTCCTACACATACAAAGAAGCAGCACAACATGTAGCTTAGATCCCCGTGGCAGCCAGCCTGACCTGATCGTACTCCACAGACATTTGTCCGCAATGTCCATCTGCCTCAATGAGCCAGTGACCAGAACGCAATTGATCTGTGTTCTCCGTATGAATGGTTGGCAAAGCTGTCCTAAATAGAAAGCATTTTCAGGTATCCCATTTTTGACATGTAATGCTGCAGCTACAATTTGTATGGTACCATACACACTTGTCATACCAAATGACCATTTCCATCGACATGCTGCATAATGCACGAGCATGTGAGCATAAAGAAAATCATCACTCCACACACTGTACTTTTTTTTTCTTGTGTCGTGCATGCTTTTCATCCTCACATAGCAGAAAATGGTGTGCTCATGTTATTGTGGTATGGTGGGATTAGGAAAACTGTACTCAACCTATCCCTTAATGCTCCAAATTTAGATGATTGGCTATGTAGCGAAACTGATATTCCAGGTACGTCCTTATCAATGCATACCTACACCGGTCCTCTCAACCTGAGGTGTTACATGATCAGATGCTCAACTAAGGTGCATAACCAAGAGAACAAGGGTGCATGTGCATCATCAAGAAAGTGAACACGTGAGGTAAAATAGAAGGAACAGTGTACTATATGGTGAAACTTTCCTTCTTTGGGTTGGGTACTCAGGTTGTGTCCATCCTGCCTCCAACAAGGTAACAAAGCTAGGTTGGAGCTCTTATTCTGGCTAGGAAGTGATCGTGCAGGTATTGCATACACGTAGCGTTCGATCTTACATGTAATGAAGGTACTAGTAAGAAGTACAGGTAGGCGGGGTGCAGAGAAGGAAATGAAATTTTAGAAAAGGGCGGATTACGAAGCGCTGTGTATACAGCAAAGGCGCGTATAAACAGTGAATTCCATCAAGAGAGGGGAGAAGTCAACCACAGGTGGGTTTGCTGAGTACACCAAGAGTTTCTTCTGTACCAGGTGAATATAATTATTTTTCCGCTGGAGCGAAGGTGATAATTACCGCTGGAGCGAGCGGGTACTGTAGTACCGTGTGCCAGCATACGACGCGGATAGACGTGTAAAAACGCATTTAACATATGCACTCTATGACGCTATTTTCCGATACATAAACACACACATGTACAATAAATTAATAAGTCAGAGTAGAGTCTGGAGCATAAAATGATGACATATTCAATTGCTTTGGATTGCGCAGTACTGAACCTGGTGACAACCTGAAAGGCATTAATTATTAATATCAAAAACTATATACATAAATTGCTACAAATGTACAGTATACCTCTGACCATGCAAATAATGTATGACTAATTAGAAGTAGTATAGAAGCTGGATCTCTGAACTGAGCCTGTTAACATGACCATTACATGAATAGGTTGTAGACATAACTTACCTTGACAATGTTGAATGTTTTGGTGTTCTTCATGATCAGGTACTATGCGATTGTACATGACCTCTGATATTCCTTGTATACATGTATACATGTAGATGGCTATAGAATATGTGTATAATAATATTTAATATACCAGGGGTTATATTTCAGTAAAAGATTGTACCTCAAATTCCTTCACAGTGCTTCTTACTTACTGATTAGTTCTCTTGTAAATTAGGCACTGGGTTTCACTTTTTAATGCAGCTGGGATAACATATAATTGCTTTACATAATATATACTCCTTAATAGTAGGGTCATATAGATGGAAAGTATCTGAAGTAATGTTCCCTTCCCCACTTCACTGCACACATATTGTCCTAGTCTGGAGTGTTCACATATGTTGGAATGAGCATTATTGTGTCTTTCTCCAAGTTACTATTGTAGTCAGAACTCTCAGCAGAATCGTTATCATCACCAGGTTCATTAGGGGTACTTTTATTTACATACATACGTATTATCACTGACAATATAATGCCAGCATCAGCAATGCCACCACATCCTTCATCATCATGCACTACAATCACCATTACTACCATTACCATTATCATTCTCACTTGAAGTTGCAGTGACACTTTGTGCAGACGTATTCTTAATCTCTGCAATAATCACGATAGGATGCTTGTGCTTGTCTAACAAAATCAGCATGATTAACTTATGGTGCATCGTGCAGTGATGTATGATACCATGCATCTGCTGCGTGTAGTGGGTATAGCTTATCATGTGATAATTCATGCATAGACCATTTGCATTCCATCATGCCGGTCCTATGTTTGAATTTCAAGACATGCAAATGTGCCTGCAGTGCATGCGAAGGTAATTTTATCATGCAGTATATAAATATATACCTAGTAATATACTTGTATAAATGAGTTCTTGTACACACAAATCACATCGGTTGTGCATGGTACCAGTGCACTATGAAGTAAATGATGCCATAAAGATATATAGGATGGATTTGATTTTCTCAACAAAGCTTGTGCAGCTAGGTACAAGTAACCACTTGGTTCATTATATATGATGCATCTTATGGAGGTGTCTCCCCTGTGTCAGCAATGTATTTTGCAAGTGCACTTGTGCTTTCGTCTACAGAGGTGGCTATAAAATAGCACATTCTATAATACAAGAAAACTTAATAAGCTGAAGTTAACTTACCATCCCAAGAAACTTGCATAGGAGTACAAATGTACTGTGCCAAGTATACATGTATATAATTTATATAATTACACATAATTATACAATTTATACAAGACCATATGCCACTCACTACATGAACAAAGATGTTGTCATATCCTGCATGGGATATTGGATGGAGAGAAAATGCAAATATACTTGCACATGCGTGGATGTGAAGGACACTCCTCAACCCTTTGCCTATATATGTATCAAAAATACCACATCTACTTCTACGTGTATCCATATTCGGTCACTACTCATCCCTATACATCTAAGTATACATGTACCATTATATCATCACTCAGTTTCATACACACACATGCACAACCTCACACACACAATCACAAGTACAAATATTAACAGATTTCAACCAGGGTAACATTAAATCATAATCATTATTCACATTACAAATTTATGGCAGTAGGTAAACAAGATACATAAAAGATAAATAGTTCAGAGTACAGCTGGTCTATGACCAAAGGTTCTGATGAACCGTTTGATGGATCTAAATGATAATAATATACATTAAATCACATCTATAAGACCATTTGCAACTCACAAGAATGGCATCCATCTCAATACGTCATACTTAATAGCTGCAGTCGAAACCCCAGCTGGACCAGTTTTCAGGATCATCTGCACATGATGTTGGGTCCCTGATAGGAACATAGACACACCTACCCTGCAAGTACACGAAACAGCTCAGAGCTTCCCTGAATGTGCTTAGAAACTCACAAGAATGACAACTATCTCCATAGGTGAGCTTGCAAGTACTTAATAGCTCTGAGGTCACACCCCCAGTGTCCAAAATCTGCGCATGACATTAGGTCCCTGATTGGCACATAGACATATCTACCCAGTGGGTACATGCAAAAGCTCAGATCTTGCCTCAATGTGCTTTGCAACTCACAAGAATGACATCCATCTCCATAGGTCAGTTTGTATGTACCATTAATTCTGGTCACACCCCCAATGTTCAAAATCCACCCATAGCGTTGGGTCCCCAGTTGGCACAGAGACACACCTACTCTGTGGGTACAAGGAACAGCTCACACTAAGCCTCAATGTGCTTTGTAACTCACAAGAATGGCATAGGTCAGCTTGTAAGTACTTATTAGTCGTGGTCACACCCCCAGTGTCCTAAATCCACCCATAGCATTGGGTCCCCAGTTGGCACAGAGACACACCTACTTTGTGGGTACAAGGAACAGCTCACACTTTGCCTCAATGTGCTTTGTAACTCACAAGAATGGCATAGGTCAGCTTGTAAGTACTTATTAGTCGTGGTCACACCCCCAGTGTCCTAAATCCACCCATAGCATTGGGTCCCCAGTTGGCACAAAGACACACCTACTCTGTGGGTACAAGGAACAGCTCACACTTTGCCTCAATGTGCTTTGCAACTCACAAGAATGGCATAACTCAGCTGATAAGTACTTATTAGTCGTGGTCACACCCCCAGTGTTCAAAATCCACCCATAGCGTTGGATCCCCACTTGGCACCTACTCTGTGGGTACAAGGAACAGCTCACACTTTGCCTCAATGTGGTTTGCAACTCACAAGAATGGCATAGGTCAGCTTGTAAGTACTTATTAGTCGTGGTCACACCCCCAGTGTTCAAAATCCACTCATAGCGTTGGGTCACCAGTTGGCACAGAGACACACCTACTCTGTGGGTACAAGGAACAGCTCACACTTTGCATCAATGTGCTTTGCAACTCACAAGAATGGCATAGTTCAGCTTGTAAGTACTTATTAGTCGTCGTCACACCCCCAGTGTTTAAAATCCACCCATAGCGCTGGGTCACCAGTAGGCACAGAGACACACCTACTCTGTGGGTACAAGGAACAGCTCACACTTTGTCTCAATGTGCTTTGCAACTCACAAGAATGGCATAGGTCAGCTTGTAAGTACTTATTAGTCGTGGTCACACCCCCAGTGTTCAAAATCCACTCATAGCGTTGGGTCCCCAGTAGGCACAGAGACACACCTACTCTGTGGGTACAAGGAACAGCTCACACTTTGTCTCAATGTGCTTTGCAACTCACAAGAATAGCATAGTTCAGCTTATAAGTACTTATTAGTCATGGTCACACCCCCAGTGTTCAAAATCCACCCATAGCGTTGGGTCCCCAGTAGGCGCAGAGACACACCTACTCTGTGTGTACAAGGAACAGCTCACAATTTGTCTCAATGTGCTTTGCAACTCACAAGAATGGCATAGTTCAGCTTGTAAGTACTTATTAGTCGTAGTCACACCCCCAGTGTTCAAAATCCACTCATAGCGTTGGGTCCCCAGTTGGCACAGAGACACACCTACTCTGTGGGTACAAGGAACAGCTCACACTTTGTCTCAATGTGCTTTGTAACTCACAAGAATGGCATAGTTCAGCTAGTAAGTACTTATTAGTCGTGGTCACACCCCCAGTGTTTAGAATCCACCCCTAGCGTTGGGTCACCAGTAGGCACAGAGACACACCTACTCTGTGGGTACAAGGAACAGCTCACACTTTGTCTCAATGTGCTTTGCAACTCACAAGAACGGCATAGTTCAGCTTGTAAGTACTTATTAGTCGTGGTCACACCCCCAGTGTTCAAAATCCACCCATAGCGTTGGGTCCCCAGTAGGCACAGAGACACACCTACTCTGTGGGTACAAGGAACAGCTCACACTTTGCCTCAATGTGCTTTGCAACTCACAAGAATGGCATAGGTCAGCTTGTAAGTACTTATTAGTCGTGGTCACACCCCCAGTGTTCAAAATCCACCCATAGCGTTGGGTCCCCAGTAGGCACAGAGACACACCTACTCTGTGGGTACAAGGAACAGCTCACACTTTGTCTCAATGTGCTTTGTAACTCACAAGAATGGCATAGTTCAGCATGTAAGTACTTATTAGTCGTGGTCACACCCCCAGTGTTTAGAATCCACCCATACCGTTGGGTCACCAGTAGGCACAGAGACACACCTACTCTGTGGGTACAAGGAACAGCTCACACTTTGTCTCAATGTGCTTTGCAACTCACAAGAACGGCATAGTTCAGCTTGTAAGTACTTATTATTCGTGGTCACACCCCCAGTGTTCAAAATAACACCCATAGCGTTGGGTCCCCAGTAGGCACAGAGACACATCTACTCTGTGTGTACAAGGAACAGCTCACATTTTGCCTCAATGTGCTTTGCAACTCACAAGAATGGTATAGGTCAGCTTGTAAGTACTTATTAGTCGTGGTCACACCCCCAGTGTTTAAAATCCACCCATAGCGTTGGGTCACCAGTAGGCATAGAGACACACCTACTCTGTGGGTACAAGGAACAGCTCACACTTTGTCTCAATGTGCTTTGCAACTCACAAGAATGGCATAGTTCAGCTTGTAAGTACTTATTAGTTGTGGTCACACCCCCAGTGTTCAAAATCCACTCATAGCGTTGGGTCCCCAGTAGGCACAGAGACACACCTACTCTGTGGGTACAAGGAACAGCTCACACTTTGTCTCAATGTGCTTTGCAACTCACAAGAATGGCATAGTTCAGCTTGTAAGTACTTATTAGTCGTGGTCACACCCCCAGTGTTCAAAATACACCCATAGCGTTGGGTCCCCAGTAGGCACAGAGACACACCTACTCTGTGGGTACAAGGAACAGCTCACACTTTGTCTCAATGTGCTTTGCAACTCACAAGAATGGCATAGGTCAGCTTGTAAGTACTTATTAGTCGTGGTCACACCCCCAATGTTCAAAATCCACTCATAGCGTTGGGTCACCAGTTGGCACAGAGACACACCTACTCTGTGGGTACAAGGAACAGCTCACACTTTGCCTCAATGTGCTTTGCAACTCACAAGAATGGCATAGGTCAGCTTGTAAGTACTTATTAGTCGTGGTCACACCCCCAGTGTACAAAATCCACTCATAGCGTTGGGTCCCCAGTAGGCACAGAGACACACCTACTCTGTGGGTACAAGGAACAGCTCACACTTTGTCTCAATGTGCTTTGCAACTCACAAGAACGGCATAGTTCAGCTTGTAAGTACTTATTAGTCGTGGTCACACCCCCAGTGTTCAAAATCCACCCATAGCGTTGGGTCCCCAGTAGGCACAGAGACACACCTACTCTGTGGGTACAAGGAACAGCTCACACTTTGCCTCAATGTGCTTTGCAACTCACAAGAATGGCATAGGTCAGCTTGTAAGTACTTATTAGTCGTGGTCACACCCCCAGTGTTCAAAATCTACTCATAGCATTGGGTCCACAGTTGGCACAGAGACTCACCTACTCTGTGGGTACAAGGAACAGCTCACACTTTGTCTCAATGTGCTTTGCAACTCACAAGAATGGCATAGTTCAGCTTGTAAGTACTTATTAGTCGTGGTCACACCCCCAGTGTTTAGAATCCACCCATACCGTTGGGTCACCAGTAGGCACAGAGACACACCTACTCTGTGGGTACAAGGAACAGCTCACACTTTGCCTCAATGTGCTTTGCAACTCACAAGAATGGCATAGGTCAGCTTGTAAGTACTTATTAGTCGTGGTCACACCCCCAGTGTTCAAAATCCACTCATAGCGTTGGGTCCACAGTTGGCACAGAGACACACCTACTCTGTGGGTACAAGGAACAGCTCACACTTTGTCTCAATGTGCTTTGTAACTCACAAGAATGGCATAGTTCAGCTTGTAAGTACTTATTAGTCGTGGTCACACCCCCAGTGTTTAGAATCCACCCATACCGTTGGGTCACCAGTAGGCACAGAGACACACCTACTCTGTGGGTACAAGGAACAGCTCACACTTTGCCTCAATGTGCTTTGCAACTCACAAGAATGGCATAGGTCAGCTTGTAAGTACTAATTATTCGTGGTCACACCCCCAGTGTTCAAAATCCACCCATAGCGTTGGGTCCCCAGTAGGCACAGAGACACACCTACTCTGTGGGTACAAGGAACAGCTCACACTTTGCCTCAATGTGCTTTGCAACTCACAAGAAAGGCATAGGTCAGCTTGTAAGTACTTATTAGTCGTGGTCACACCCCCAGTGTTCAAAATCCACTCATAGCGTTGGGTCACCAGTTGGCACAGAGACACACCTACTCTGTGGGTACAAGGAACAGCTCACACTTTGTCTCAATGTGCTTTGCAACTCACAAGAACGGCATAGTTCAGCTTGTAAGTACTTATTAGTCGTGGTCACACCCCCAGTGTTCAAAATCCACCCATAGCGTTGGGTCCCCAGTAGGCACAGAGACACACCTACTCTGTGGGTACAAGGAACAGCTCACACTTTGCCTCAATGTGCTTTGTAACTCACAAGAATGGCATAGGTCAGCTTGTAAGTACTTATTAGTCGTGGTCACACCCCCAGTGTTCAAAATCCACCCATAGCGTTGGGTCCCCAGTAGGCACAGAGACACACCTACTCTGTGGGTACAAGGAACAGCTCACACTTTGCCTCAATGTGCTTTGCAACTCACAAGAATGGCATAGGTCAGCTTGTAAGTACTTATTAGTCGTGGTCACACCCCCAGTGTTCAAAATCCACCCATAGCGTTGGGTCCCCAGTAGGCACAGAGACACACCTACTCTGTGGGTACAAGGAACAGCTCACACTTTGCCTCAATGTGCTTTGTAACTCACAAGAATGGCATAACTCAGCTTGTAAGTACTTATTAGTCGTGGTCACACCCCCAGTGTTTAGAATCCCCACATAGCGTTGGATCCCCAATAGGCACAGAGACACACCTACTCTGTGGGTACAAGGAACAGCTCACACTTTGCCTCAATGTGCTTTGCAACTCACAAGAATGGCATAGTTCAGCTTGTAAGTACTTATTAGTCGTGGTCACACCCCCAATGTTCAAAATCCACCCATAGCGTTGGGTCCCCAGTAGGCACAGAGACACACCTACTCTGTGGGTACAAGGAACAGCTCACACTTTGCCTCAATGTGCTTTGCAACTCACAAGAATGGCATAGTTCAGCTTGTAAGTACTTATTAGTCGTGGTCACACCCCCAATGTTCAAAATCCACCCATAGCGTTGGGTCCCCAGTAGGCACAGAGACACACCTACTCTGTGGGTACAAGGAACAGCTCACACTTTGCCTCAATGTGCTTTGCAACTCACAAGAATGGCATAGGTCAGCTTGTAAGTACTTATTAGTCGTGGTCACACCCCCAGTGTTCAAAATCCACTCATAGCGTTGGGTCCCCAGTTGGCACAGAGACACACCTACTCTGTGGGTACAAGGAACAGCTCACACTTTGTCTCAATGTGCTTTGCAACTCACAAGAATGGCATAGTTCAGCTAGTAAGTACTTATTAGTCGTGGTCACACCCCCAGTGTTAAATTGACACTAAGGCATACCTTTTCATTATTATTTATGCTATATATGTGGAAAATGTTGAGTTCTTCATACTTATACCATGCAACAATTACTAAATAAACTTTTTATACTGCAAAAATTGAGACAGTTGCTCTCTCCTATCTATCACAGTAAATAAACGAAGTATAACTTGATCAAAAAAAAAAGTTGAAATCTTCCTATCAGTAACGCATATAATGCAGTATCTATTCTGATTGACATTTTGAAGCTATAGTCCACCTAACGGTTAGAGGATTTACCCTGTTTCACAGCTTGAAAAGCTATTTAATTTCATCTAGCTATATTGGAAACACAGAAACAATCAAGACAAATTTACATGTTCCAAGCTGTGCATAGATAAGAAATTCATAACCCACCAACTATGTGTGAATTTAATACAATTTTATCTTAATACTCATATTACGGTCAAACAGCCCTTGCTATTTTTAAAAGAATGTCGAAGCGGGACGTTAGAGTTGGCCATTCTGTGTGGGTTTATGCCAAAAATTTTGACAGTGAGAAAGCGGTGGAGAAATGGAGCGAGAGCAACTTCGGAGCCCGTGGAGGGAGCACTATGCTGTTAGGAAAAGTGAAAGAGATAATTAATTCCTCCGATTTTGTTATCTATTTTCCTTATGACAGTACAGAAATGGAAGTTGGCAGGAAACATATTCATGTACTGACTGACAGCTATGAGATATGGCAGAGGCATTTTGTGCGTAAGATACCGAAAGGCCAGAGGTCACGTGCGGAAGCGGCAGAAGTACAAGTAAGCGGGAGTGATTCAGGTAGCGACGATGAGACTGAACAGGAGGAAGGAGAAGAGCAGGAAGAAATGGATAGTTCTAACCCTAACGCCTCTGGTAGTAACGTTCTATCTTGGGTTTTTGAGCCCATTCTAGAAGATCCCCGCTCGGTGATGTACCCCAGTATCAAGCCAAAACTTCGGTGTGGTGAGCTTCAGTATAACGACAGCTCTGTTGATACCTCACTGATTTGGATTTTGTTTACAAAATATTTTCCTATTGCTTTTGCGGAACAGTGCATCATTCCTCAGACGAATTTTGCAGCTGAGCTTGATGACGAGTGGACAAGTCTGTTAACTATCGGCGAATTTCTGACTTTTCTTGGAGCTATTTGCTTTATGATATGCTACCCTTTGGGTGGTAGTCGTCGTCGCTATTGGCATTGGATGGGTGATGATATCTTCCCTGCAGCTAATTTAGGACGGTTTATCCAGTGGAGAAGGTTTGAACTGATTTGTAAGTATCTAACTGTTGGAAACAATGGACACCCAAATGATAAGTTGAGGTACTGGCGTGAATGGTTATTGGCTGTTAAAACGTGTTTTCAGTGTGCCTTGATACCTGGTCGCAACATTATTTTGGATGAATCAATGATCAGAAACAAGAATTTTAAAGCAGCTGATTGTGTTGTATACATTAGGCAAAAGCCTGAACCTTGGGGACATGAGTTATGGACTGTTGTAGATAAGGAAAGTGGTATTTGTATTAATTTTGAATTAAACGAGGGAAAAGAGGTTACCTGACAGCTGAAATACTTTGCAGAGTTTGGGGCTACAACTGCTACTACTCTTCGTTTGTTGGAACCCTACTTTGAAAGTCATCGTCTTGTGTACATAGATTCGTGGTTTCAGTCTGTAAAAACTGCAACTGAATTGAAGAGACGAGGGTTAGACAGCCTTGGTGTTGTGAAGACTGCCCACAAAAACTACCCTCGAGAAGATCTCGAGGCAAGGTGCATGAATGAAGCTGGTGCAATTGCTTCTGCACATGTCAATATCCTTGATAATGATGCAGTTCTTTATGCTGTTCAGTGGAGGTCAAGCTCTCACCACAAGTTAACTCTTCTTTCAACTGCAAGCTCCTGTGCTCCTGCAGTGACACCTTATATTAGACAAAGTGGGAAAGAAATACCAAGGCCTGCTATTGTAGAATCATGGTATGATTCATATGGAGCAGTTGATGCTTTTAATCACTGTAAAGTAGGTGGTGGTAAGAATGGCTGGGAACATCACTTAAAAGTTCATGAACGTCCTAACCTTCCTCTATTTTCTGGAATGATGTCACTTATAGATGCAAATATATATCGAACCATGACATACTTCTTTCCACAGGCACATAGTACAACTACCCATATACAGATGCGCCAAATGCTTGCCAAAGCACTTCTAATGAACCCATTGACTATTGTGCTACCAGAAAGAATAAAATTATCTCAATCTACTGAGCACAGACCAGCATTTTTAGGCCATGATAAACGGAAGCGCTGTGTAATGTGCTCACGCAAAGGCCTTGAAAGAGAGACAAGCTTGTCTGATATGTACTGTACTTATTGTGGGGTTGACACTGGTACATTTTGTCGACATTCTAGTGGTCGTAACTGCTGGGAAGAGCATATTAATAATGGTATTCCTGCAAAGAAACGCAGAAAGTCAGTGTCTGATGATGAGAAAGGTTGATCAGTCTTTCTTAAAAACCTCAGTGGTTTTTGTGGGATGCCTTGTGGAAGCCTAGTGAATAATGTTTTCCCTCATTATACCTTTCCAACTTTTGTCTTCACTTTGATTTAAGATAGTATCATTGGCTTTGCATCAGTTAAAAAAAAAAGTGTATTTGTGTTGTCCAATCATTTGTGTACTGATTTTGCGCAAGTTGTAATTAAACACTTGCTTGCTTCATAAAACTACATATCATTAAACTTAGTGTCACCATTTGGTGACACTAACTTCTTATTGTCACCAAATGGTGACACTAGTACAACTTAACACCCAGTGTTCAAAATCCACCCATAGCGTTGGGTCCCCAGTAGGCACAGAGACACACCTACTCTGTGTGTACAAGGAACAGGTCACACTTTGCCTCAATATGCTTTGCAACTCACAAGAATGACATCCATCTCCATAGGTCAGCTTAGCTTGTAAGTACTTATTAGTTGTGGACACGCTCCTAGCTGGTCCAGTGTTCAGGATCCGCGCCTGATGTTGAGTCCGTGGTTGGCACAGGTACACATCTACCCTATGACTACATAGTACAGCTCACGATCTCGGCGAAGCAACTCCATATAACGTTCACGATCTATTAAGCGCGCGCTTCTGCGCCCGCCGCGTGAGGAATGTTAAACCTATTCATTTTAAAATGTGCGGCTGAGGAATGTGGGGCTAACTTCCACACGGTGAGCGTCTGTGTTCTGGGAGTAATACTTCCAAAGAGAGCGCTGTTTGCCGACATAGTGATACCGGATATATTGGTATTGTCAAAGTGTATGACCAATTGCTTACGGTTTTGTCCCTCCCGCCTATATCCCATGTTGTCCAGTGAACGTTTTTGTAATCGATAGTCTCCACATTGAAGCCCGGCTATAAGAATATTTTAATACACTGTGTTGATGTTCAACCTGCGGCATATCATCCACCATACCGATGGTGGGAATGGTGGTGACCACTTCTCCCAACTTCAGTTTGTACAGTATCGTGGTTTTTCCAGCAGCATCAAGGCCTGTATAGCATGAGATATTATTGCGCAATAAAGATACTCTGGGAAAATGTTGCGTCGCTCTCTTCCTACCGCAGATCAAGATTCGCACATCTTTGTAATGCCTCAGGCGCTTGAAGATCGATTCTCCACTTCCCATCTGCTGTTGCTATAAAAATAAAAATAAAACGACTACGTTATGACGTCATCGTAGTGTATTTTTAGATCAATGGTTCAAACATATACGGAGATAATACAGATTCTGGTGCAATGTATTAACCTTAACACACAGATAAGTATTTTTCTGAAATTTCTTTGATTGTATCGATGCCGTCTCTGCAGACAAACCTTGATTTACGTATTAGCGCAACCATACCATTATATGTTATTAAACCAATACATGCATGCAGGCTTCAATTACGAGACCGTAGACTACAAAAGTACTCATTGGAAAGCATGGGACGTCGGTGGCAGAGATAAGATAGTACGTTAACATTGGTTACCAGTACTCGTGCATGCAGTTTAAACAAACCTTTACCGAGTGTACGTATAGATGATTTCGGTGAGAAGTCGTTTCCTTGGAAACGCGTGACCTAAAACGATGAATAATTGAAGTGGAGGGCAAGGTATACGTGAAATGGTATGGAGGTGTTGTGCTTTTGGCTGTAGAAATCGTGGTGGTCAGCGTTTGGACATAGGTTTCTATCGGTTTCCATTCAAAAATGAAGGCAGACTACGAAGGTGGATTCAAGCAGTCCGTAGAGAGGATTGGCAGCCTTCGAAGCACTCGCGAATATGTGGCGACCATTTTGTGTCATGTTAGTTAGAAGTGTGGAAGTCACAATTGAGTGAGGGAGTCATTTGTTTTTATTGTAGGCAAGCCTGTTGACGAACCCAGTGATGTGGCTATGTCTCTTCACGATTCTCTTTCAAGGATGGTATGCAAGAGGAAGTATTTGATCAAAATGATGGCAGTGAAAGCGCGGCAGGCGAAAGCGGGGCAAAAAGAAAAGGAGAGGTGTGCTTTATATTATCTCTGCTTCAGCTGTAGAGGGTTGGTTGCTAGTTCACGCAGGACTCGCAACAGAGACAGAAATCATCAGTATGGGAGGTATAGGGATGCAGCCCCCATGTCTGGAGTAGCCACCCCATCTGCACCAATAGCTGGATCTGCTTATGTCTTAGCAACGATGATGAGCACGTGTGCTGTCATGCTGCCCTGCTTTGCCTTTGGCTACAGCCTACAAAAGCTATAGGCCTACATGACGGAGGACAAAGATGTCTGTTGCCGATCGATTGCTATAAGCCTACTTGCTACATGTATGGACCTAGCTTATCGATTACAGATAGGTCTGTAGACATGTACACCGTGCATTCTTTTAAAAATAAGCTTAACTTAGCAAGCTAGTTCAGTCGGCAACGATCAAGCCAGATGACCGTGCAATAGGCCCTAATCCACGCTTCGTGGGCCTGTTCTGCACTTTTGGTTGCCTTGGCGGAAACACACCACAAACACAGTCCTCACAGAGCCCGATTGAAACTAGTTGTAGGCTTCCAGTTCCCGGGCGATCGATAAAATAGCCAAATATATTGCCATACTCTATACGCTGCCACAACGACATAGCATCGCCGAAACGACGACCATCACCCCTCATGAAAGGTCATCGCTTGGTGTCAGCCCCACCGACTCCAGTTTTTGTTTGTAACGCTCCTTTCGCTTGAAATCTGCCGATCCATCACGATTTACCATACGTCTCAATAATGTTTTGCCCTCCATAAAATTTTCACATGACTCTCACGTGACGCGCGGGTTCTCACCGAAATCATCTATACTTTATTCGCAGCGTCCTCTTTGGAAGCATTACTGCCAGAATATGCACGTATACTCTCACAAACATATTGTGGTGTAAGTGATTCAGTGTTAGGTTAAATAGTTCAGCTGAGGAATATATGTGCACTCGCATGTAGCAACCCCCCCCCCCCCCTCCCCCCCCCCCCCCCCCCCCCCCCATGTGTTCTATAAATATACTGTATTAATGCTAATACTAATTAAGAGATGAGTGGTACATGCATAAGTTATTTTCTTAGCTCGGCATACATTACAGTTATTAAGCAAATACTATTACCTGTTTTTTAAGTCACTGAAAATAAAATAAAACCAATGCCAATCGTGGAACCAAACACTGCCAGACGTAAAGTATGGAAGCCCAACATCTCAGATTCATATATCACCACTCCCCCCATAAATAAAACCCCTCACAATTAAATGAACACATTCAAAGCCCTCTATTATGAAAGGAATAATGATTACGTAAGATGTGAATATGCAGTGGAGCATCAAAGTTACTGTATTGTATGAACAATGGATGGCCCCTTTGTGTCTGTGGGGTGCAAGCCAGCCAGAGGCAGCTACCAAATGTTCTGGAGGTTTGTGTGCACATGCTATATATTTGTATGCATACATGTGTGGTAGGGGATGTTTGTCCTGTCGGCTGGTGACCTTGGTGGCTGCGAACAACAGCATGCCTTTTCCCTGGACCTCTGCTCCCTGGGACCCCCCCCAGCATACACTACAGTTACCATCCGACTTCAATAACGAGTAATTAACATTTTTAAATTGTTAAGGTTTAAGCTATGACTATTAGCCCATTACCCTTCAATTAATTACAATTAAAATTAGTTAGTAGAGCTCCATTAAAAGTTAAGCAACAATATTTTTTTTGTTTGAATATTATAAAGCACTAGTCAAATTCAATTTGTGATTAACTTATAAATCCTTGTATACACACTTCTAATCAGGAATCATATTGCAGTATAGTAGACACTATGACTCATCTGTTATACTGTTATTAATAGTAGGTTCATAAAATTAATGTCAGAGTGGAAAAACTATAATTATAATTGCATGTGGGCCCATTTCTAAAAAATCAGGGAAATGTTACAACATTGCCAGTAAACATGTGTGTCTTCAATGGGTTTCAATCCATTAGTTAACATCTTCTGTGGCTTTGATTTGCATTATAGACATCTGCAATTAAAGTATGGGGATTGTAAAGCTGTACATCAGCCGGCACGCTGTTTTATGTGCAACATGTCATATTCCTGTGGTCCCTGCCATGCATACAACTTAATTAGCTTAATTCTTATACATGTACTGAAAATTTTCATAGCATGCAAAAGAAAAAGAATAGGCAGAACAGAGGTGAAGAGGCAGAGGCCTGGTGTTTATGCAGTGTCTACAGTGCTGCTATGAAAATAGCTACCAATAGAAGATAGCCAAGAGGACAGGAGGCCTGGTTTGGATATAGTGTCTGAAGCTGACTTTGTTGTCTCTGTGAGGGGCTGAGCTAGTGTTTTCTTCATCTCCTTCTTTGAGAGTGTGTCCTGCAACCAGTCCAGCCCTTCATACAGACCATCTCCACTTGTGGCACAGGTGCTCTGAATGTCTGTAATGAATAAAGATGGTTAAAAGGTTCCACTCTAACATACATGGGTACACTTACACCATAGTCTGTATCTTAGGGCATTCAACTCTAGCTTTTCTGTAATTTCTCGGACACTCATTGCATTTGGCAGGTCTTGCTTGTTTGCTAGAACGAGTAGTATTGTATCTCTTAGCTCATCTTCATGCAATAATTTCTGCAGCTCATCACGACACTCAGATATCCGTTCACGATCATTACTGTCGATCACGTAGATAAGAACGTCTGTGTTCTGGTAGTAATGCCTCCAAAGAGGGCGCTGTTAGAGAATATGTGCATTAGGATTCTGCATGATATGACTGACAGCCGTATAACTGCTGCTTACCATTCTATCTCTACCGCTAACGTCCCATGTCGTCCAATGGACGTTTTTGTAGTCGATAGTCTCCACATTGAAGCCTGTTGTTAGTTACAGTCATGTAAACATCACACATGCGCGGAAACACTAGCTATACCTCTTTTATTTCAAGTTAGCGTACGTAACCACTTCTCCCAACTTCAGTTTGTACAGTACCGTGGTTTTTCCATGCATCAAGACCTTTGGTATGATGGGGCACGTGCATGGGGCTGATTCAGCTGGAAATGCTCAACAATGGCCATAATTTCTTACCGCACATTGAGATCCGTACTTCTTTGTTTCCATACAGTCGATGGCACAGACGCTTAAAGATGGACTCTCCACTTCCCATCCTTTGTGGAATTCTTTTTGGTTTGTTTTGAAATGACAGCTGGCTTCAGACATTCCTTTTATTACATGTACTATGGTCAAGTCAACGTCTCAAAGTTTTACGTGGCATTAGCGATGATGTCATAAGAATGATAGGGCCTATCGGGACCTACGTTAGTAGGTCCTATGTAGGATTTGAAGTGTCATGAATACGATTAGCAAAACACCAGATTCCATTATTGCCGATGCGCCGTAGAATCAATTGGAATTTAGTGAGCGTATTTGGATACGGCCGTCGAATATCTACAGTGTAGTAAAACTGCCGACGTTTAGAAAGCTCGGACAACAGAGATAAAGCTCACTCGTTCCCACCCTCGAACCTTAAAAAAAGTTTCTCCTAATTCTTCTTCTTCTTCTTCCGGATCTGATAAGATAAGATTCACTCGGATAAGAGGTTTATTGCGCTGTATCTTTGTCACGATTGAAGCGTAATGTTAGCCGTTATGCGGAAGCACTAGAACCACCAAGTTACAAACTTACTGCCGAGTCGGATTTGTTTTACACCACCAGGAAAGTTCATTTTATATCAAATATGTAATACATTTTTGAAACATTCATCTCCGCAAGCGTATACATAATTGTATCAGATAAGTGTGTATCATACTAACAAAACATTTTTGATACATATCTGCTTGCTAAGATCGATGTTTCAAATATGTTTTTTGCTATGATACAATCACCATTTATGATACAAATGTAGAAAAGCCTGGGTGTGTAGTATTTTCGTAAGCGGAGTTATGCTTGACACAAATTCGATCTTTAGCAACTTAGTTTTGTTAGCAATAGCCCACGACAGATTTTATCGGCCCTTGGAAACCATAAAGTGGAGATCCAGAATAAACTTGTGGTTGAACACGCGAGTGTATGCTGCTGCAGTCACGTCGATCGCCAAGAGAAAAGAATAGTGCAAGAGTATTGCCAGTTAAATTATGACACTGACAGTTGTACGTGTGGTTGTGCTGACGAGTCGCGCGATGAAGCTCCGAAAGACGTAACGTTCACGTGAAAAAAAAGAACAATTGAACGCTACAAAGCGGGTTAAGCCGATCGCAAAAGTAAGAAGGATCGATAGGCTAGCATGAAGGCAGTAAGAAGGATAGCGTGAAGGTGGGAAACTGGCCGTCGCTATTAAGGCCAAAGAATTTGGCATTGGTTGGCCATGGGTGACGTATACAGGTGAGCTACCTAACATACAACGAGAGTAACACTGTATTTGCGCCCCCCACCCTCATGTAAGCAAGCTGTCAAAGATGACCTGTTGGTAGGACCATTTATAAGTGAGTTTTGTTCAATGCTGACAATGGTAACGGGAATGTCCTCCACAATTGCGTGGTCCCACTAGAGCAAATCAGGTGCTGCTCATTCAAGCTGCAAAGGTGATGGAAAACAGAACACCATCCCACCATGCACCAGGATGGGGGTGAACCACTCTGAATAGGTGGGTGTATGTGACTGTGTGTGTTGAAAAGTGTGTGCCATGTCTCATGGATTTGTTGCCAAGTGTTGTGCTAGCTATCCCCCTCCCCTTCCCTCCTGTCTCATCTTCTCTTCTCTCCTACCCTTCCTCTCCATTCTCTTCTCCCCTCCCCTCATCTCCCCCTTCCCTCTTCTCTCCTCTCCCCCTTCTCTTCTCACCCCCTTCCCTCCTCTCTCCTCTCCCCCTTCCCTCCTCTCTCCTCTCCCCTTCCCTCCTCTCTCCTCTCCCCCTTCCCTCCTCTCTCCTCTCCCCCTTCCCTCCTCTCTCCTCTCCCCCTTCCCTCCTCTCTCCTCTCCCCCTTCCCTCCTCTCTCCTCTCCCCCTTCCCTCCTCTCTCCTCTCCCCCTTCTCCTCTCGCCTTCCCTCTTCTCTCCTCTCCCCTTCTCTCCTCTCTCCTCTCCCCCTTCCCTCCTCTCTCCTCTCCCCCTTCCCTCCTCTCTCCTCTCCCCCTTCCCTCCTCTCTCCTCTCCCCCTTCCCTCCTCTCTCCTCTCCCCCTTCCCTCCTCTCTCCTCACCCCCTTCTACTCTCTTCTCTCCTCTCCCCCTTCCCTCCTCTCTCCACCCCCCTTCTCTCCTCTCCCCCTTCCCTTCTCTCTCCTCTCCCCCTTCCCTCCTCTCTCCTCTCCCCCTTCCCTCCTCTCTCCACTCCCCCTTTTCTCCTCTCCCCCTTCCCTCCTCTCTCCTCTCCCCCTTCTCTCCTCTCCCCCTTCCCTCCTCTCTCCTCTCCCCCTTCTCTCCTCTCCCCCTTCCCTCCTCTCCCCTTCCCTCCTCCTCTCCCCCTTCCCTCCTCTCCCCCTTCCCTCCTCTCTCCTTTCCCCCTTCATTCCTCTCCCCTTCCCTCCTCCTCTCCCCCTTCCCTCCTCCTCTCCCCCTTCCCTCCTCCTCTCCCCCTTCCCTCCTCTCCCCCCTCCCTCCTCTCCCCCTTCCCTCCTCTCCCCCTTCCCTCCTCTCCCCCTTCCCTCCTCTCCCCCTTCCCTCCTCTCCCCCTTCCCTCCTCTCCCCCTTCCCTCCTCTCCCCCTTCCCTCCTCTCTTCTCTCCCCCTTCCTCTCTCCCCTCTCCTCTCCCCCTTCCCTCCTCTCTCCTCATTCCCTTCCCTCCTCTCTCTTCACCCCCTTCCCTCTCTCTTCCCCTCCTCCTTCCCTCCTTTCTCCATTCCCTTCTAAAAGACGAGTGGAACACGTCTGAAAGTGAGAGTTAGTAGCCCTATTAAAAGAACGACCTTTAAGTTTAGTCGGACCAGCCCAACTACTTTAAATTTTAGCAAAGCAAAAGCACGTGCTTGTTTATTGTACGAAGAGGATCAGTATTCGAAAAACAGTATTCGAAATAAAAGGCAGGCAATCTGGTAAGCAAGGACAGACATTTATGGCCATTATTCCTGATGCCTTCACTACCGGCTTTGAAGAACGTATGAGTACCTTCAGTCAAGAGGTGAGGGCTTTGAATCCTGTGACAATAGTTGTGATGGAGATTCGGGTTGGGGCTACATGTATGTCAGTTTAGGATGTTTTGGTTGGAGCCATGGGAAGGGCATTTATGGTTTGAGCTCACATTATATTTTGTGACTTCACTACTAATTCCTCCTTTCCTACGCTACTACTTTCTTTAGGGATCCCCTCATCATCCAGTCACATGCCAATTCCGAGACATTAACTGTTTAAAGGAAATTGTTTGATTGTGATGCGATTTAATGATGATAGCAAGTGAGCAGAACAAACTGTCCTATTGTACATACTGCTGTGATGTATGTGATGCAATGGGTTGTATTCCAAGATTCCCCTTCCTTCTACGTTTGTGCTCCTGCATGCAATGTATAAGTACATGTCGGAACCCGCCGGGGAAAAAAAGGAGTGAAACAAGATATAAAAATTTAATTAAAATAAAATTGGTGATGTAGGATTTGTATAGATAGCAATTGAGTAAAAAGTAAAGAAACAAGGAATTACGGATATTATGCATTCATTAAATTATAAATATTACAGACCTACATTATTTAGCAAATCTACCTGCCTGAAAGTCTGCTAATTGTAGGTATGTAATATTTATAATTTAATGAATGCATAATATCCGTAATTCCTTGTTTCCTTACTTTTTACTCAATTGCTATCTATACAAATCCTACATCACCAATTTTATTTTAATTAAATTTTTATATCTTGTATTTAGTACAAGTCGTGAAATCGTACGTCCGTATTCGTGTCCTAGGACGATATTACGCATTTTATGTCTCCACTATGAAAAATTCCACGGTAGGTCCAATATAAACGGACCTCTACATGTACTACAAAGATGAATCGGTTTGTGTCTTTATTGTGTCAGTGCCTGCCATTGCTCCTTTGCCTTGTGTTGTGGAAATTTTCTTCGTCGGAAGAGCTTGAAATTGCTGAATAGAAGTTTTGAAAGGTACTATAGTACATCAATATGATCCGACGTGTATAATTTAGGCAGATAGTCAAAAAGTTCAGCGAGAGACCGCGGTCATGGTTCAGTGATTAAACGGTATGATTGATCAAGATAATTTATATGTGGCCTTGCATGGGACCCAGCTAGACCCGGCCCCCCCCCCCCCCCCCTCCCAACCCGCCCCCTGTGCTCCTCCCACCTTAGAGAACGGTGTCACAGTAGCCATTTGTTTTCATATGATTTACACTGGTATCCTATCGCGTGCATGCATCACATCTTTTGTTGACAAAAAGCTTGTTCCTGTTGGAGATGGAAAACACATCAGCACACTAGTCTTCAATTCTGCACTCCAGCTACCTGGGATCTGCCCAGTGGTGCTGGTACATGGGTTTGGCGGAGCTTCACTGTTCTTCTTCAAAAACATAGATGCCCTGAGTAAGGACCGAGTGGTTATCACACTGGATCTCCCGGGCTTTGGGCGCAGCTCGAGGAAGCGGAAAACAAGTTTGTAAACATTATGGGAAATAATTGGAGAGTCCAGATGGAGTTGGAGCACCTCATCCTGGTGGGCCACAGCTTTGGGGCCTACCTGGTCAGCTGTTACGCCATCAAGTATCCTTCCCATGTACAGCACCTAGTGCTGTTGGACCCCTGCTTTGCGCATGCAGTTTATACAAAACATTTGCAGAGTGTACGTATACTTTATTCGCAGCGTCCTCTTTGGAAGCATTACATGTACTGCCAGAATATGCACGTAGATGTGCTAGTTGATAGTTATGACAGACAGGGAAAGGATATCCAATAGCTGGGATGAACTCCAGTGGTTTCTAAGGGAGGAATGTGATGAGCATTCAATAGATTACTGAAAAATTAGAGCTGAATACTCTCACAAACAGATTGTGGCATAAGTGATCGTTAGGTTAAATAGTTCAGCTGAGGAATATATCTTTTGCACGCACACTTTCAATTCCAAATACAGACATTCAGAGCAGTGCCACATGTGGAGATGGTCTGTATGAAGGGCTGGACTGGTTGCAGGACACACTCTCAAAGAAGATGAAGAAAACACTAACTCAGCCCCTCACAGAGACAACAAAGTCAGCTTCAAACACTGTATCCAAACCAGGCCTCCTGTCCTCTTGGCTATCTTCTATTGGTGGCTATTTTCACAGCAGCACTGTGACCACTACATAGACTGACATCTTCACACATGCAAGTGTTTATCCCATGTATTGCATATAAAAAGGTCTTCACACATGTGTATTACAGCAGTTCAAACATTTTATGAATATTAATTTTACTGATATATATAATCTGGCAAGTGACCAATTTCTTTGGTGGAGATAAATAAATACAAGACCTACACGTATGTCAATGGATGTACCTTTTCATGTACCAATACTGTCACATAGACCCCCCCCATCCTCCCCCGTTTATAGCTAGCTCTTCTATGTGTGGTTGCCAGTGAGGTGCTCACTATTATGTGTTCTATAAATATATTATACTAATGCTAATTAAGAGATGAGTAGTAGTCTCTAGCCAGAGTACCACACAGTTGCAGACATGCGTAACGTATTGTCTTAATATACATTACAGTTGTTAAGCAAATACTATTACAGGTCTGTTAGGTTAAAATTAAAATTAAAAAAACACACAAAAGAACATATTCAAAGCCCTCTATTATCAAAGTTATATTAAAGATCAAAGTTAGAAATAATGACTACTTAAGATGTGGCAGTAAAGTTACAAACAACAGATGTTTGTAACTTTGATGATAACATGCATGCATGGACTTTCAGTGGAGCTCCAGGTCCTAGTTAAGCCACAACTGACCTGAGTGCAACTTGGAGCATATATATAGATGAGTCTAGATGGAGATGCTGGTCCTCAGATGGCATTACAGACAGCCATGCAGGAGGCTTCACGGGGAGAATATATACTGTTGACAAATGAAAAGCCCTCTGTGTTACACAGAACATGTCCCCACTTTATCAGTGTGTCTACTATAGTGTAGGTGATTAGTCAGTCCAGCTGGTGCCACAAGTCCACTGCCTGTACATGTCCACTGCCTGTACATGTCCACTGCCTGTACATGTCCACTGCCTGTACATGTCCACTGCCTGTACATGTCCACTGCCTGTACTGTCCACTGCCTGTACATGTCCACTGCCTGTAAAGGCCAAGCTGGTCATGAATGTTTGTACTACATCAATAGATCTTGGCATGCACTGCGTGTAGCACAAGTTCATGCATTTACATATCCATTTCTGTGCTCAGCACTGATTTACCAAACAAATATATCGGCCTGATTTTCATACTGCGGTATGTACAAGATATTACGTGGTAAAAGGTATAAATTAAATGTTCATGTAGTGATCACAGTTCTGCTGTGAAAATAGCCACCAATAGAAGATAGCCAAGAGGACAGGAGGCCTGGTTTGGATACAGTGTCTGAAGCTGACTTTGTTGTCTCTGTGAGGGGCTGAGTTAGTGTTTTCTTCATCTCCTTCTTTGAGAGTGTGTCCTGCAACCAGTCCAGCCCTTCATACAGACCATCTCCACTTGTGGCACAGGTGCTCTGAATGTCTGTAATGATGGCGGAATGAAGATGGTTAAAAGGTTCCACTCTAATTTTCATGGGTACACTTACACCACAGCCTATCTTTTAGAGCATTTAATCCTAACTTCTCTGTAATTTCTTGGACACTCATTGCGTTTGGCAGGTCTTGCTTGTTTGCCAAAACGAGTAATATTGTATCTCTTAGCTCGTCTTCATGCAAGAATTTCTGCAGCTCATCTTGACAATCAGATATCCGCTCGCGATCATTACTGTCAACCACAAAGATAAGAACGTCTGTGTTCTGCCAGTAATGCCTCCAAAGAGGGCGCTGTTTAATTGAAAACGTCGGAGTGTGAGTTAGGATACTGCATGCAATGTAGCTGCTTACAATTTTGTTCCTCCCGCCAACGTCCCACGCAGTCCAATGAACGTTTTTGTGGTCGATAGTCTCCACATTGAATCCTGTTTTGCGTTAAAAACATAAAACATCACGCATGCGCGAAGAAGTTAGGAAGCGTACGTACCGATGGTGGGAATGGTGGTGACCACTTCTCCCAACTTCAGTTTGTACAGTACCGTGGTTTTTCCAGCAGCATCAAGACCTTTGATATGATGGGGCACGTGGGGCTGATTCAGCTGGAAAAGCTCAACAATGGCCATAATTTCTTACCGCACATTAAGATCCGTACTTCTTTGTTTCCATACAGTCGATGGCACAGACGCTTAAAGATGGACTCTCCGCTTCCCATCCTTTCAAGTTTCAAATATTGAAATGGCTGCTTCTGAGCTCCTTTTATTGCTATCAGATGGCCTACGTCTCTACGGTTTACGTGGCATTTTTGATGACGTCATAAAACAGGCTATATATAGCCATGTCACCAAAGGTTATCGCGTGATTAATAAATTCCTTTAATCGATTATTACCAGAAAGAAAGCGACACTTTTATACTGAAACAGCAATAATTTTTTGATAGGAACCGCTTAGAAAAATTTACATCGATTAAAAAATAATTAACTCTCAAACATAACAAATTAACTACTGAAAAGCTTCACATGTTCTTGAAACATTATCGAGTTTTTATCACGACATTGTCCGCGATATTTAACCATGTAATTTACGCATGCACAAAGGCAAGATCAACAAGAATCAGCTTTGATAGACGTTGATCAATACAAGATGGTGAATATAAAAGATGATCTGATCTAAAATCAGACAAAGACCGGCACCTTGATGTGATGTGTTTTCCAACATTGCTTCCCTCGGGACACTATGGTGAATTCCACCCTCGAGCGGTACGCTGCCAATTATCGCTTTCCTAAAGATCCACAATATGTCTTCTTTTTATTGTGGCAACAAGAAATCTCAGCAGGCATTGACAACTGATGCTCTTAAAAGTACAGCTATAGGGCCAAAAAGCCTGTGTGCGAATTCCTTCCTGGAGTTATAATAGATCAGACGATTGTATTCAGGCAAATCTTTCCACAATTTATTATACTCAGCGGTACTAAACAATACTGGTTCTATAAATGCATGCTGAGGGAATGGGGCTCCCCAACTCCGTTCATTACTTTGAGCTGTGCTGAGTATGACTGTGCTCATATCTAAATGTTGCACTGAAAAATTTATTATGCGCAGGATGGTTCTAAGATTGAACGGTGTCACATGTGATATGATTACACATGCATCAGTAGTTCCTAGCTTATGCCAATTAAGTGTGCTAGCACATAAATGCAAGCTATACTTACTGATCCTGAAGGGCATGCAGTTAATTCCATCAGTTAACACATATGTCTATAAATAATGAAAACTGACAAATGCAATGTTCATGTAGTGACCACAGTTCTGCTATGAAAATAGCCACCAATAGAAGATAGCCAAGAGGACAGGAGGCCTGGTTTGGATACAGTGTCTGAAGCTGACTTTGGTTTCTCTTTGAGGGGTTGGGATAGTGTTTTCTTCTTTGAGAGTGTGTCCTGCAACCAGTCCAGCCCTTCATACAGACCATCTCCACTTGTGGCACTTGCACTCTGAATGCCTGCATATTTATGGAATGCAAATGCTTTAGGTTCCACTCTAATTTATGTGGGTATATACACTTACACCATAGTCTGTCTCTTAGGGCATTTAACCCTAACTTGTCTGTAATTTCGTGAACACTCATTGCATT
Organism: Spongilla lacustris; assembly: GCA_949361645.1. Taxonomy (NCBI): domain Eukaryota; kingdom Metazoa; phylum Porifera; class Demospongiae; order Spongillida; family Spongillidae; genus Spongilla; species Spongilla lacustris. The sequence goes on along the minus strand of OX442434.1, from coordinate 5,996,175 downwards.
TGGCAGGTCTTGCTTGTTTGCCAGAACGAGTAATATGCTATCTCTTAGCTCGTCTTCACACAAAAATCTCTGCAGTTCGTCACGACACTCAGATATCCGTTCGCGGTCATTACTGTCAACCACGAAAAGAAGAGCGTCCGTGTTGGGGTAGTAATGCCTCCAAAGAGAGCGCTGTTTGCCGACATACCAGAGATATTGGTATTGTCAACGCGTATGACCAATTACTTACGGATTTGTCCCTTCCGCCAAGATCCCATGTTGTCCAGTGAACGTTTTTGTAATCGATAGTCTCCACATTGAAACCTATAATGAGTATTTTAATACACTGTGTTGATGTTCAACCTGCGGCATATCATCCACCATACCGATGGTGGGAATGGTGGTGACCACTTCTCCCAACTTCAGTTTGTACAGTATCGTGGTTTTTCCAGCAGCATCAAGGCCTAAATATAGCATGAGATATTAATGCCGAATAATGCGCAATAAAGATACACTGGGAAAATGTTGCTCTCTTCCTACCGCAGATCAAGATTCGCACATCTTTGTAATGCCTCAGACGCTTGAAGATCGATTCTCCACTTCCCATCTGTTGCTACTGATAAAAATAACAAAACGACTACGCTATGACGTCATCGTAGTGTATTTTTAGATCAGAGGTTCAAACATACGGAGATAAAACAGATTCTGGTGCATTGTATTAACCTTAACACACAGATAAGTATTTTCTTTGATTATATCGATGCCGTCTCTGCAGAGAAACCTTGATTCACGTATTAGGCAACCATACCATTATTGTTACTAAACATAGCTCCAGTATACGCTGTAATCATATGACCATGCTGAGTATTGTCGTGGTATGTGATTAAAAGGCTCACATGGGAGCCACACCCAACGGCAGAGATTCTTTCGTCAAACAGAACAATGGGGATCGGAAGCTCGGTTTACAAGCAACTGTGCCAGAGACTATATGGAAACAAGGAAATACACATTTTGATGACTGGTAAGTGGTTGAGAAACTCATGTAGAAATGCAACCAGTTTTAAAAGATATTAATTTCCTCTACAGGCCTTGATGCTGCTGGAAAAACTACGATACTGTACAAAATGAAGTTGGGAGAAGTGGTCACCACCATTCCAACCATCGGTATGGTGGATGTCTATAGCCTGCCGTATATGTTATTAAACCAATACATGCATGCAGGCTTCAATTACGAGACCGTAGACTACAAAAGTACTCATTGGAAAGCATGGGACGTCGGTGGCAGAGATAAGATAGTACGTTAACATTGGTTACCAGTACTCGTGCATGCAGTTTAAACAAACCTTTACCGAGTGTACGTATACTTTATTCGCAGCGTCCTCTTTGGAAGCATTACTGCCAGAATATGCACGTAGATGTGCTGATATTCGTAGTTGATAGTAATGACAGGGAAAGGATATCCAATAGCCGCGATGAACTCCAGTGGTTTCTAAGGGAGGAAGCTTATAAGGACTTGGTACTACTCGTCCTTGCAAACAAGCAAGACCTGCCAAATGTGATGAGCATTCAAGAGATTACTGAAAAATTAGAGCTGAATACTCTCACAAACAGATTGTGGTGTAAATGATTCAGTGTTAGGTTAAATAGTTCAGCTGAGGAATATATCTTTTGCACGCACACTTTCACAGACATTCAGAGCACCTGTGCCCCAAGTGGAGATGGTCTGTATGAAGGGCTGGACTGGTTGCAGGACACACTCTCAAAGAAGGAGATGAAGAAAACACTAACTCAGCCCCTCACAGAGACAGCAAAGTCAGCTTCAGACACTGTATCCAAACCAGGCCTCCTGTCCTCTTGGCTATCTTCTATTGGTGGCTATTTTCACAGCAGCACTGTGACCACTACATAGACTGACATCTTCACGCATGCAAGTGTTAATCTCATGTAGTGCATATAAGTGATTTTACATGTATTACAGCAGTTCAAACATTTTAATATTTATATAATAAAATCAACACAGTTAAGTTAAATGCATGCCCATCACTGTTCTTATGCAAGACCTACATGTATGTCCAATGGATTACATTTTCATGTAGCAACCCCCCCCCCCCCCCCCCCCCCCCATGTGTTCTATAAATATACTGTATTAATGCTAATACTAATTAAGAGATGAGTGGTACATGCATAAGTTATTTTCTTAGCTCGGCATACATTACAGTTATTAAGCAAATACTATTAACCTGGTTTTTAAGTACTGAAAATAAAATAAAACCCCTCACAATTAAATGAACACATTCAAAGCCCTCTATTATGAAAGGAATAATGATTACAAATACAAAAGATGTGAATATGCAGTGGAGCATCAAAGTTACTGTATAATGTATGAACAATGGATGGCCCCTTTGTGTCTGTGGGGTGCAAGCCAGCCAGAGGCAGCTACCAAATGTTCTGGAGGTTTGTGTGCACATGCTATATATTTGTATGCATACATGTGTGGTAGGGGATGTTTGTCCTGTCGGCTGGTGACCTTGGTGGCTGCGAACAACAGCATGCCTTTTCCCTGGACCTCTGCTCCCTGGGACCCCCCCAGCATACACTACAGTTACCATCCGACTTCAATAACGAGTAATTAACATTTTTAAATTGTTAAGGTTTAAGCTATGACTATTAGCCCATTACCCTTCAATTAATTACAATTAAAATTAGTTAGTAGAGCTCCATTAAAAGTTAAGCAACAATATTTTTTTTGTTTGAATATTATAAAGCACTAGTCAAATTCAATTTGTGATTAACTTATAAATCCTTGTATACACACTTCTAATCAGGAATCATATTGCAGTATAGTAGACACTATGACTCATCTGTTATACTGTTATTAATAGTAGGTTCATAAAATTAATGTCAGAGTGGAAAAACTATAATTATAATCACATGTGGGCCCATTTCTAAAAAAATCAGGGAAATGTTACAACATTGCCAGTAAACATGTTGTCTTTAATGGATTTCAATCCATTAGTTAACATCTTCTGTGGCTTTGATTTGCATTATAGACATCTGCAATTAAAGTATGGGGATTGTATAAAGCTGTACATCAGCCGGCACGCTGTTTTATGTGCAACATGTCATACTCCTGTGGTCCCTGCCATGCATATAACTTAATTAGCTTAATTTTTATACTGAAAATTTTCATAGCATGCAAAAGAAAAAGAATAGGCAGAACAGAGGTGAAGAGGCAGAGGCCTGGTGTTTATGCAGTGTCTACAGTGCTGCTATGAAAGTAGCTACCAATAGAAGATAGCCAAGAGGACAGGAGGCCTGGTTTGGATATAGTGTCTGAAGCTGACTTTGTTGTCTCTGTGAGGGGCTGAGCTAGTGTTTTCTTCATCTCCTTCTTTGAGAGTGTGTCCTGCAACCAGTCCAGCCCTTCATACAGACCATCTCCACTTGTGGCACAGGTGCTCTGAATGTCTGTAATGAATAAAGATGGTTAAAAGGTTCCACTCTAACATACATGGGTACACTTACACCATAGTCTGTATCTTAGGGCATTCAACTCTAGCTTTTCTGTAATTTCTCGGACACTCATTGCATTTGGCAGGTCTTGCTTGTTTGCTAGAACGAGTAGTATTGTATCTCTTAGCTCATCTTCATGCAATAATTTCTGCAGCTCATCACGACACTCAGATATCCGTTCACGATCATTACTGTCGATCACGTAGATAAGAACGTCTGTGTTCTGGTAGTAATGCCTCCAAAGAGGGCGCTGTTAGAGAATATGTGCATTAGGATTCTGCATGATATGACTGACAGCCGTATAACTGCTGCTTACCATTCTATCTCTACCGCTAACGTCCCATGTCGTCCAATGGACGTTTTTGTAGTCGATAGTCTCCACATTGAAGCCTGTTGTTAGTTACAGTCATGTAAACATCACACATGCGCGGAAACACTAGCTATACCTCTTTATATTTCAAGTTAGAGTTACGTACCGATGGTGGGAATGGTGGTGACCACTTCTCCCAACTTCAGTTTGTACAGTACCGTGGTTTTTCCAGCAGCATCAAGACCTTTGATATGATGGGGTACGTGGGGCTGATTCAGCTGGAAATGCTCAATAATGGCCATAATTTCTTACCGCACATTAAGATCCGTACTTCTTTGTTTCCATACAGTCGATGGCGCAGACGCTTAAAGATGGACTCTCCACTTCCCATCCTTTGTGGAATTCTTTTTGGTTTGTTTTGAAATGACAGCTGGCTTCAGACATTCCTTTTATTACATGTACTATGGTCAAGTCAACGTCTCAAAGTTTTACGTGGCATTAGCGATGATGTCATAAGAATGATATATTTAGTACAAGTCGTGAAATCGTACGACCGTATTCGTGTGTGCGAAGTTGAACAAGGCGAGGTATTTAAGATTTATTCATCAGACGGCCCCCTAGGACGACATTACGCATTATATGTCTCCACTATGAAAAATTCCACGGTAGGTCCAATTATGAACGAACCTCTACAAAAGTAACATGTACTACAAAAATGAATCGGCTTGTGTCTTTATTGTGTCAGTGCCTGCCATTGCTCCTTTGCCTTGGTTCAGGGCCGTAGATAACTTTTATAGCTTGGGGGGGGCACAATACTACAGTCTAATTAATTTGCCCTGTACGGCATGCGCAGTTCTTCACAACTTGATTTGAACTATATTATGCATGCATGCGCGCGTTATCAGCGTTGTCATACACTCATTAAGGAAAAATACCAAAAATGTCCCAGCGACTGGAATTGTGGCTTGCAGGCTGGCTACATGTACTAGCACTTGAGTGATAGTACCCGAAGTTTGTCGCAGCGTCCTCTTTGGAAGCATTACTGCCAGAATATGCACATAGATGTGCTGATATTCGTAGTTGATAGTAATGACAGACAGGGAAAGGATATCCAATAGCCGTGATGAACTCCAGTGGTTTCTAAGGGAGGAATGTGATGAGCATTCAATAGATTACTGAAAAATTATAGCTAAATGCTCTCACAAACAGATTGTGGTGTAAGTGATCGTTAGGTTAAATAGTTCAGCTGAGGAATATATCTTTTGCACGCACACTTTCAATTCCAAATACAGACATTCAGAGCACCTGTGCCACAAGTGGAGATGGTCTGTATGAAGAGCTGGACTGGTTGCAGGACACACTCTCAAAGAAGATGAAGAAAACACTAACTCAGCCCCTCACAGAGACAACAAAGTCAGCTTCAGACACTGTATCCAAACCAGGCCTCCTGTCCTCTTGGCTATCTTCTATTGGTGGCTATTTTCACAGCAGCACTGTGACCACTACATAGACTGACATTTTCACGCATGCAAGTGTTTATCCCATGTAGTGCATATAAAAAGGTCTTTGCACATGTATCACAGCAGTTCAAACATTTAATGAATATTTATATATAATCTGGCAAGTGACCAATTTCTTTGGTGGGGATAAATAAATACAAGACCTACACGTATGTCAATGGATGTACCTTTTCATGTACCAATACTGTCACATAGACCCCCCCCCCCCTCCCCCGTTTATAGCTAGCTCTTCTTTGTGTGGTTGCCAGTAAGGTGCTCACTATTATGTGTTCTATAAATATATTATACTAATGCTGAGTAGTCTCTAGCCAGAGTACCACACAGTTGCAAACATTGTCTTAGTATACATTACAGTTGTTAAGCAAATACTATTACAGGTCTGTTAGGTACGTAAAATTAAAATTAAAATTAAAAAAACACACAAAAGAATATATTCAAAGTCCTCTATTATCAAATACCAAAGTTAGAAATAATGACTACTTAAGACGTGAATATTGCAGTGGAGCATCAAAGTTACAAACAACAGATGTTTGTAACTTTAACATGCATGGACTTTCAGTGGAGCTCCTGGACAGGTCCAAGCTAAGCCACAACCTGAGTGCAACTTGGAGCATAGATGAGTCTAGATGGAGATGCTGGTCCTCAGATGGCATTACAGACAGCCATGCAGGAGGCTGCACGAGGAGAGTATATACTGTTGACAAATGAAAAGCCCTCTGTGTTACACAGAACATGTCCCCACTAGCTTCATCGGTGTGTCTACTAACTACACTATGTAGGTGATTAGTCAGCCCAGCTGGTGCCACAAGTCTACTGCCTACTGCCTGTACATGTCCACTGCCTGTACATGTCCACTGCCTGTACATGTCCACTGCCTGTACATGTCCACTGCCTGCACATGTCCACTGCCTGTACATGTCCACTGCCTGTACATGTCCACTGCCTGTACATGTCCACTGCCTGTACATGTCCACTGCCTGTACATGTCCACTGCCTGTACATGTCCACTGCCTGTACATGTCCACTGCCTGTACATGTCCACTGCCTGTACATGTGTAAAGGCCAAGCTGGTCATGAATGTTTGTACTACATCAATAGATCTTGGTATGCACTATGTGTAACACAAGTTCATGCATTTACATATCCTGTGCCACTGATTTAAAAAACAAATATATCGGCCTGATTTTTCATACTGCTGTATGTACAAGATATTACGCGGTAAAAAATATAAATTAAATGTTCACGCAGTGACCACAGTTCTGCTGTGAAAATAGCCACCAATAGAAGATAGCCAAGAGGACAGGAGGCCTGGTTTGGATACAGTGTCTGAAGCTGACTTTGTTGTCTCAGTGAGGGGCTGAGCTAGTGTTTTCTTCATCTCCTTCTTTGAGAGTGTGTCCTGCAACCAGTCCAGCCCTTCATACAGACCATCTCCACTTGTGGCACAGGTGCTCTGAATGTCTGTAATGATGGAATGAAGATACTTAGGTTCTGCTGTAATCTACATGGGTACACTTACACCACAGCCTATCTTTTAGAGCATTTAATCCTAACTTTTCTGTAATTTCTCGGACACTCATTGCATTTGGGAGGTCTTGCTTGTTTGCCAGAACGAGTAATATGCTATCTCTTAGCTCGTCTTCACGCAAGAGCCTCTGCAGCTCATCTTGACACTCAGATATTCGTTCACGATCATTGCTGTCAATCACGTAAATAAGAACGTCTGTGTTCTGGTAGTAATGCCTCAAAAGAGGGCGCTGTTTAATTGAAAATGTCGGAGCGTGCATGTGAGTTAGGATACTGCCAATGTAGCTGCTTACCATTTTATCCCTCCCGCCAACGTCCCACGCTGTCCAATGAACGTTTTTGTGGTCGATAGACTCCACATTGAATCCTGTTTTGTAAATACAATAATATTTATAATATTGAATAGTTTTTGCAATAAAACGTCACGCATGCGCGAAGACTTTACGTAAGATGTTATGCACAACCCCCCCCCCCCCCCCCCCCCCGGTACGGGCAGATGACAGAGGGATCTGACAAATTTATACGCGTATGTGACTGTATAAAAGATGTGAAATCCTCGTCATTCTCGACCCTGCCCTGGGGGACGGAGTTGATATTGATCATTGATAGGTGCTTTAATAGGAAGCGTACCGATGGTGGGAATGGTGGTGACAACTTCTCCCAACTTCATTTTGTACAATACCGTGGTTTTTCCAGCAGCGTCAAGACCTTTGGTATGATGGGACACGTGGGGCTGATTCAGCTGGAAAAGCTCAACAATGGCCATAATTTCTTACCGCACATTAAGATCCGTACTTCTTTGTTTCCATACAGTCGATGGCACAGACGCTTAAAGATGGACTCTCCGCTTCCCATCCTTTCAAGTTTCAACTAGGGGGGTTGTTTGAAGCGGTAACTGCTTCACAGCTCCTTCTATTACTATCAGATAATATTGTTACTAAACATAGCTCCAGTATACGCTATAATCATATGACCATGCTGAGTATTGTCTCATTTGTCGTGGTATGTGATTAAAAGGCTCACGTGGGAGCCACACCCAGCTGCAGAGATTCTTTCGTCAAACAGAACAATGGGGATCGGAAGCTCGGTTTACAAGCAACTGTGCCAGAGACTATATGGAAACAAAGAAATACACATTTTGATGACTGGTAAGTGGTTGAGAAACTCATGTAGCAATGCACCAAGTTTAAAAAAAAAAAGATATTAATTTCCTCTACAGGCCTTGATGCTGTGGGAAAAACTACGATACTGTACAAAATGAAGTTGGGAGAAGTGATCACCACCATTCCCACTGCACTATCGGTATGGTGGATGTCGATAGCCTGCTGTAGATGTGCTGATATTCGTAGTTGATAGTAATGACAGGGAAAGGATATCCAATAGCCATGATGAACTCCAGTGGTTTCTAAGGGAAGAAGCTTATAAGGACTTGGTACTACTCGTCCTTGCAAACAAGCAAGACCTGCCAAATGTGATGAGCATTCAAGAGATTAGTGAAAAATTAGAGCTGAATACTCTCACAAACAGATTGGGGTGTAAATGATTCAGTGTTAGGTTAAATAGTTCAGCTGAGGAATATATCTTTTGCACGCACACTTTCAATTCCAAATACAGACATTCAGAGCACCTGTGCCACAAGTGGAGATGGTCTGTATGAAGGGCTGGACTGGTTGCAGGACACACTCTCAAAGAAGGAGATGAAGAAAACACTAACTCAGCCCCTCACAGAGACAACAAAGTCAGCTTCAGACACTGTATCCAAACCAGGCCTCCTGTCCTCTTGGCTATCTTCTATTGGTGGCTATTTTCACAGCAGCACTGTGACCACTACATAGACTGACATCTCCATGCATACAAGTGTTAATCCCATGTATTGCATATAAGTGATCAAAAAAGGTCTTCACAATATTTACTGATATATATATATAATATATATATATATATAATCTGGCAAGTGACCACCAATTTCTTCAGTGGAGATAAATAAATGCAAGACCTACATGAGTCAATGGATGTACATTTTCATGTACCAAATCTGTACCATAGACCTAATTACCCCCTCCCCCCCTGTATAGCTCTTCTTTGTGTGGTTGCCAGTGAGATGCTCACTATTATGTGTTTTATAAATATACTATACTAATGCTAATTAAGAGATGAGCAGTCTCAAGCCAGAGTACCACAGAGATGCAGACATGCATAGCGTACTGTCTTAGCATACATTACAGTTGTTAAGCAAATACTATTACAGGTCTGTTAGGTAAGTAAAATTAAAATTAAAAAAAACCCTCACAAATGAACATATTCAAAGCCCTTTATTATCAAAGTTTTATTAAAGATCAAAGTTAGAAATACTGACTCTTAAGATGTGAATATTGCAGTGGAACATAAAGTTACAAACAACAGATGTTTGTAACTTTGATGATAACATGCATGGACTTTCAGTGGAGCTCCTGGACAGGTCCAAGCTAAGCCACAACCTGAGTGCAACTTGGAACATAGATGAGTCTAGATGGAGACACTGGTCTTCAGATGGCATTACAGACAGCCATGCAGGAGGCTTCACAGGGAGAATATATACTGTTGACAAATGAAAAGCCCTCTGTGTTACACAGAACATGTCCCCACTTTATCAGTGTGTCTACTATAGTGTAGGTGATTAGTCAATCCAGCTGGTGCCACAAGTCTACTGCCTACTGCCTGTACATGTCCACTGCCTGTACATGTCCACTGCCTGTACATGTCCACTGCCTGTACATGTCCACTGCCTGTACATGTCCACTGCCTGTACATGTCCACCACCTGTACATGTCCACTGCCTGTACATGTCCACTGCCTGTACATGTCCACTGCCTGTACATGTCCACTGCCTGTACATGTCCACTGCCTGTACATGTCCACTGCCTGTACATGTCCACTGCCTGTAAAGGCCAAGCTGGTCATGAATGTTTGTACTTACACCACAGCCTATCTTTTAGAGCATTTAATCCTAATTTCTCTGTAATTTCTTGGACATTCATTGCATTTGGCAGGTCTTGCTTGTTTGCCAGAACGAATAATAAGCTATCTCTTAGCTCGTCTTCACGCAAGAGCCTCTGCCGCTCGTCTTGACACTCAAATATCCGTTCACGGTCATTACTGTCAATCACAGAAATAAGAACGTCTGTATTCTCGTAGTAATGCCTCCAAAGAGGGCGCTGTTTCATTGAGAATGTCAGAGTATGAGTTAGGATACTGTATGCAATGTAGCTGCTTACAATTTTGTTCCTCCCACCAACGTCCTACGCAGTCCAATGAACGTTTTTGTGGTCAATAGACTCCACATTGAATCCTGTTTTGTAAATATAATTTACAATATTCAATAGTTTTTTGTAACAAAACGTCACGCATGCACGAAGACTTTACATAAGATGTTATGCACCCCCCCCCCCCCCCCTTCAAAGAAGAAATCACTAACCCAACCCCTCAAAGAGACACCAAAGTCAGCTTCAGACACTGTATCCAAACCAGGCCTCCTGTCCTCTTGGCTATCTTCTATTGGTGGCTATTTTCACAGCAGCACTGTGACCACTACATAGACTGACATCTTCACGCATGCAAGTGTTAATCCCATGTAGTGCATATAAAAAGGTCATCACACATGCATTACAGCAGGTCAAACATTTACTGATAACTGGCAAGCGACCAATTTCTTTGGTGGAGATAAATAAATACAAGACCTACATGTATGTCAATGGATGTAAATTTTCAAGTACCAAATCTGTCACATAGACCTAACCATGCATGTCCCCCCCCCCCCCCCCCCCCCCATGTATAGCTCTTATTTGTGTGGTTGCTAGTGAGGTGCTCACTATTATGCGTTCTATAAATATACTATACTAATGCTAATTTAAGAGATGAGCAGTCTCAAGCCTGAGTACCACAGAGGTGCAGACATGCATAACATATTGTCTTAGCATTACCCGCTAGGTAAGTAAATTTAAAAAAAATAACCTAAACATATTCAAAGCCCTCTATTATCAAAGTTATATTGAAGATCAAAATTAGAAATAATGACTCTTAAGATGTGAATATTGCAGTGGAGCATCAAAGTTACAAACAACAGATGTCCCCTCCATGTCTGGGCCCACCAGCTGGGGCACAAGCCAGCTGGGGCGAGGCGGCTGCCAAATGTTCTGGAGGTTTATGTGCACATGCTATATATTTGTATGCATACATGTGTGTTAGGAGTTGTTTGTCCTGTCGGCTGGTGACCTTGGTGGCTGCGTACAACAGCATGCCTCTTTCCTGGACCTCTGCTCCCTGGGACCCCCCCAGCATACACTACAGGTACCATCCAACTTCAATAACAGTTTAAAGTTGTTAAGGTTTAAGCTATGACTATTAGCCCATTACCCTTCAATTAATTACAATTAAAATTAGTTAGTAGAGCTCCATTAGAAGTTCATGAGCAGTAGCATTCTTTTTTTGTTGTTTCGAATATTAAATAATAAAATACTACATGTAGTCAAATTCTATTTGTGTTTTCTTATTAACCGATTAATTCCTGTAGACGCAAATAGGCGTCAAATAGGTGTTTACTGTTTCCAGGGTATTTTGGGTGAGGTGACCACAAACCACTGAAAAATTATACCAATTTTATGTTCTTCATGAACATGGCTTTAGTGGGTGCCGTTAGATTATCCCTTCCTGCCACACGAATTTTTTGTGGCCACATATGAGATCAAATCACCTTTACCTAATAAACTTTATTTAGGCATTAATTGGTTAACTTATTAATCCTTGTACACATATTTCTAATCTGGAACCATATCGCAGTATAGTAGTCACTGTTATAAATTATTGTGAGATTGGAAAAAGTAAGCATGTGGGCCCATTTAAAAGTATTTAAGGTACAACATTGCCAGTAAACATGTGTGTCTTCAATGGGTTTCAATCCGTTAGTTCACATCTTCTGTGGCTTTGATTTGCATTATAGACATCTGCAATTAAAGTATGGGGATTGTAAAGCTGTACATCAGCCGGCACGCTGTTTTATGTGCAACATGTCATACTCCTGTGGTCCCTGCCATGCATATAACTTAATTAGCTTAATTTTTATACTGAAAATTTTCATAGCATGCAAAAGAAAAAGAATAGGCAGAACAGAGGTGAAGAGGCAGAGGCCTGGTGTTTATGCAGTGACTACAGTACTGCTGTGAAAATAGCCACCAATAGAAGATAGCCAAGAGGACAGGAGGCCTGGTTTGGATACAGTGTCTGAAGCTGACTTTGCTGCCTCTGTAAGGGGCTGAGCTAGTGTTTTCTTCATCTCCTTCTTTGAGAGTGTGTCCTGCAACCAGTCCAGCCCTTCATACAGACCATCTCCACTTGTGGCACAGGTGCTCTGAATGTCTGCATATTTATGGATGAATTAAGATGGTTACTGAAAAGGTTCCATTTTAATCTACATGCATGGGTACACTTACACCATAGTCTGTCTTTTAGGGCATTCAACTCTAGCTTTTCTGTAATTTCTTGAACACTCATTGCATTTGGCAGGTCTTGCTTGTTTGCCAGAACGAGTAATATGCTATCTCTTAGCTCGTCTTCACGCAAGAATTTCTGCAGCTCGTCTTGACACTCAGATATCCGTTCACGGTCATTACTGTCAATCACGTATATAAGAACGTCTGTGTTCTGGTAGTAATGCCTCCAAAGAGGGCGCTGTTAGAGAACATGTGCATTAGAATTCTGATATATGCCAGGACTGACAGCCGTATAACTGCTGCTTACTATTTTGCCTCTACCGCCAACGTCCCATGTCGTCCAATGGATGTTTTTGTAGTCGACAGTCTCCACATTGAAGCCTGTTGTTAGTTACAGTCATGTAAACATCACACATGCATGCGCGGAAACACTGTATCTTTATATTTCAAGTTAGCGTACGTACCGATGGTGGGAATGGTGGTGACCACTTCTCCCAACTTCAGTTTGTACAGTACCGTGGTTTTTCCAGCAGCATCAAGACCTTTGGTATGATGGGACAAGTGGGGCTAATTCAGTTGGAAGTTCTCTATAATAGCCGTTTCGTTCTCTTACCGCACATTAAAATCCGTACTTCTTTGTTTCCATACAGACGATGGCGCAGACGCTTAAAGATGGACTCTCCACTTCCCATCCTTTGTGGAATTCTTTTTGGTTTGTTTTGAAGTGACAATTGGCTTCGGACATTCCTTTTGTAACTATGGTCAAGTCAACGTCTCAAAGTTTTACGTGGCATTAGCGATGATGTCATAACAATTATATATTTAGAAGTCGTTTCGTACTAGTCACGTGTGCGAAGTTGAATATTTTATTCATATCTGTCGGAGGCAATCTACATGTAAGAATGTTATTTGTACAGCAAAGTTACTCATAACGCCCCAGAATAGCATTTTTACGGTCGGCAGACCATATTCCAATGTTTGTGCAAACTTTTGTTCTGTATTAATAGCGAAACAGAAAATGTTTTCTCTAACCTTGGAGGGACTTAAATGGTGCCTCAAGCACTATGATGCCTTATCTTTTTCCCGGGTTTAAAAACCGACTCAGCCAATCGATTCGTACTATTAAGTTAAAGGTATGCAGCGAATTTCGTTTCAATCCACCAACTGGGTAGGGAGAAATCATTGAAAACATTTTTTTGGAGAGGGACCACTAAATATTAATGTATCTTAACTATTAAAGTCAGCTAACTATTCTGCATTTTACATGGTATTGACCAATCATAGCATAACATTTCTGTGCAATCAGATTTACATTTTAGTGCTACAATATATAAGAACAAACATAAAACTGATTAAAAAAATTTTTTAGGGACAACTATCACGTTATCCACTGTAGTAACTTGAGCACCAAGATGGCGGATAACATTGAATATGAATTGAATTAACCTCCAATGAATTTCATTACATTAATCTTTACATGAAAACTTGCATCGGCTCAATATCCAATTATCCGCAATTATAGGCGTACCTCTACTACCAGATGAATCGGTTTGTGTCTTTATTGTGTCAGTGCCTGCCATTGCTCCTTTGCCTTGGGTTATATCTTTTCTGGAAATTTTCTTCGTCGGAAGAGCTTGAAATTGCCGAAATAGAAGTTTTGAAAGGTACTATTAGTATAGTACATCGATATGATCCGACGTGTATAATTTAGGCAGATAGTAAAAAAAGTTCATAGCATAGAAGTCAACGAGAGACCTCGCGGTCATGGTTCAGTGATTAAACGGTATGATTGATCAAGATAATTTATATGTGGCCTTGCACGGGTTCACGTCCGCACCCAGCCAGACCCAGCACCCCCCCCTCCCCCCCCCCCCCCCCCCCCGGCCCCTGTGCTTCTCCCACCTTTGAGAACTGTGTCACAGTAGCCATTTGTCTTGATACCACGTGCAGGCATCACATCTTCTGTTGACAAAAAGCTAGTTCCTGTTGGAGATGGAAAACACATCAGCACACTTGTCTTCAACTCTGCACTCCAGCTACCCGGGGTCTACCCAGTGGTGCTGGTACATGGGTTTGGCGGAGCCTCACTGTTCTTCTTCAAAAACATAGATGCCCTGAGTAAGGACCGAGTGGTCATCACACTGGATCTCCCGGGCTTTGGGCGCAGCTCGAGATTCAACTTCACACCTGATGCGGAGGAAGCGGAAAACAAGTTTGTAGACATTATGGAGAATTGGAGAGTCCAGATGGAGTTGGAGCACTTCATCCTGGTGGGCCACAGCTTTGGGGCCTACCTGGTCAGCTGTTACGCCATCAAGTATCCTTCCCATGTACAGCACCTAGTGCTGTTGGACCCCTGGGGGTTTGCCAAGGGGCCATCGCCAGAGACCGCTGATGAAGTGGTTGGAAGCTTTCCGCCCGGCATTCGTATTTCAGTTAAAGCCAACAAAGTGTTCAGTTTCTACCCACTATCCCATATTCGAGCCAGTGGTCCCTTAGGTAAGTTCAGTCTGCATTTTAATATGTTTTAGACCATTACTGTTTTCAAACTATTTGGGATTTTAACTTCATAACAAGGGTATCCAAAAACACATGGTGCGATTTAGGGGAAGGTGATTGATCAGTCTAATTTGGTTCCCTTCCTCCCGAGCCTGCTCTCCATAGCTGGACTTGGGCCTACCCTCCATGGAGCCCTGGGCCCCAGGCCAGCCCTCCAAAACGGTCTCCCTCAAATGCATAGAACGAAACATTTGTACTCTTCGTATCAAGCAGAATGAAAGTGTCATGCTTAGCTTGAAACCACTAGCATAAATGGCATGATACACGTATGATGTCATGAGTATGCATCACATGATTTATCACATGATCATTATCCTTTTCCTTCCAGGTTGGTTTTTGCTACGATTGATGCGACCTGATCTGCGTAGCATTTTTGGAGAGGCAGTTTTTAACTACCTTTATCACTGTATTGTGCAAACTCCAAGGTACTCGATTTACATCACACTCAACCATCACTTGCAGCACTTCTTTCTAAGTGCAAGTGTTAGTGCAGCGCTAGTTTGGTGCCAAATGTATGCTAGCTGGGACCAAGTTGTGCAGCACAGTTTACCTAACACATCCAATGTGCCGTGTGCCATGTTCATTCACCTATCAGCACTGGAGTTATTTAAATATAGATAGTGGTACATGTACCAACCAGTGACAAATTTTTTGGTTCTGGATAAAATGACCTGGGGTAGTGTGGAAGAGGAGAGGGAAAACAATTTTTCTGGTGGGGTATACATGTATATACATGATTTATATACATGGGGTATACCATGTGTATACATGGGGTATACCATGTATATACATGGGGTATACCATGTATATACATGGGGTATACCATGTGTATACATGGGGTATACCATGTATATACATGGGGTATACCATGTATATACATGGGGTATACCATGTGTATACATGGGGGTACCATGTATATACATGGGGTATACATTTATACAGGGTCTTCACGAAAGAACGCAACGCTTTTACATCACTATAACTTAGGATTGAAATTAATTACTGCTTGATTTCTTTAACATATGTTGCAGAAGTTAACAATCCAATTAGATTTAAATTATTGTAAGCGGTTAAATAATTGTATCAAAGCCCTCATAAATCAAAATATTCAAAGCCCTCTATTATCAACATTATTCAAGATTACGGTTAGAGATAATTGATTTTAACTACTAATAAGTAACGCAGGATCTGAATATGCAGTGGAACAGCACGGATTTCAAGTTACTGAGTTCAATAGTGAGTTATTAATATTAAAAACCGTAATTTGCTTTAAAGTTATTACGATTGAAGCTGTTATGGGGTAACTAATTTTAATAACCATCACTAATTACTCCATGATTAAATGAAGTATTTAATTCTGTATTAGATCATGTAGTGGTAAGTTACTATAACTCAAAGTTAATTACAAATATAGTGGCCCTTTAGCATTTTCAAGTTTGATTTGTTGTTTTGAATATTAACTAGTAAAACGCCAATTAAATTTCATAATTTTTCAAACTTTTTCACGGCTATTCATTAGATTATAAATATTTAATTAAAAGTTGTCGTACATTTCTGTGTCAAATTAATTAATTGCAAGGTATTTGATTTTATCTTTTGAACTGTAAAAGATAATTGAATTTTAATAATGCATTTGGTATTTGCCTAACCATGGTTATTGTGTATTCATAAATTGATATAATCCTATTAAAAAATTATGTTCATTCAAAAGCGTTGCATTCTTTCGTGAAGACCCTGTATACATGGGGTGTACGATGTATATACATGCTATATACTTGGGGTATACCATATATGTGTATATCTGTACAAAGAAATCTGTTCCCTTTTTCCAGTGGTGAAATTGGTTACTACCATATACAATATCTCTATGCATGGGCTAAGCGCCCCCTTGCAGAAAGAATTGGTCTTCTTCATGAGCCCATTGGCATTACAATGATCACTGGAGCCAAGTCCTGGCTAAACAACAGTCTCACAGGCAAGTGGATTCAGCAGCAGAGGCCAAAGTCCTATTTCGCTGCACATGAAGTCATGGAAGCAGGCCACCACTTGTATGCTGAGAGAAGTGAGGAGTTCAATCACTTGATGAAGTCTGTGTGTGCTGGTGTAGATGCGTGATGGAGGTTGTTACTTCAATGTCCTGTTTGCCACATTTTGTCATCAGTTTTTGTTGTTGTTGTTGCTGTTGTTTTTTCTTTGGATGGGCATGGCAAAATGATTTTGTACGTTTTGTGACGTTTGCATACTAGGAGAGCTTGATTAGCAGCCGGAGCTGTCCCCTCCCCCTTACTTATACATAAAGCCATGGATGTGGTACATATTAAGGTGCCTAGATACAATGCACCCAATGGTGATTATATTTTGCACTAATCACTCCACCAGTCAGTCATTAAATAAGTTACTATACATAAGTAAAATGATCGTAATCATTATGTACATTACAACATCAACAATTGAAGAGTTCTTTACGGAGATACAGCAGTGCAAAGATAAGTGCACGTTTCCCGCTGAGCAAATCACCATTTTAATGGTATGACGTTCTGGCCCAGTAGGGCGTGGCCCGACTACTGCGTTTGCACCGTGGCTACGCCAAACTAACCAAAATATGTAATATCTTTGTTATGTTAATGTTAGGGTACCCGACCACGCCCAGCACGTTATAGCCTACGTACAATGAGGAGTTCGGTCATCTCAAACATCTTCTTGCTGGCAGGGGCCTACAACATAGTTGGTGTGCTGGTCTTCTCGAAGTTCTTCACGAACACCTTGTTATCCTCCCTCTACCCCACCGTATTCTCATCGTTCAGCTTGTTCTTCATTTCACTTTGGGGAGTTGCTTACAGTTCCGTTGCCACGTCCTACAGGTCCGTGCCCTACCTACTGTTGGTCTTCACCGCCGTAAAGACGATCTACTTCATCACCTGGATAGTGTGGCATTGCCGTCACGGATCCGGAGTGTTGCTAGAAGTTTTCTTAGAGTCACCTCTGACTGCGATCTTTTACGCTATCTACGGACCTGGCGATGCCGCCTTTGGGATTTTCTTTCTGTGGTTGGCGCTAAGAGGGCTGCGCAAATCATCGGCGCCTTGAGTGCGCGGAAAACGTTACACACCCTATATCTGGTAGCTAGCTCAGCGCAAATAGATGTGATGTTGTCATGTCTGATGTAGATGGGATGCTGCCATGTGTCAATGTTCGCACGCGCACGCATGTATGGCGCGTGGAGGGTACAGTCTATTACTCTATAATTATAACTATATATATGGGAGAGTTTCCGCGAAAATGTCACCCTTGCTAGATATATATAATGTTATAAAATTCCCTTATGTTTGAATAGCTATAACGTCCGAACGGTTAAAGCTAATGACATCCTATTTTCAACACTTCATACTACACCATTTCTATATGGGAAAATACATTTTGGGGTCTTGCACTTGCTTCACAACAGTATTGTAACGTTCGATACCCGACCGGGTTCAAACCCGCCATAACTTTAGGTAGGAGTAATCAAATCGCTTCAAATTCGGATTGTAGGTACAGCGGTCCTATACCTATCGATTTGTTCTGTTCGTTAATTTTTATGTTATCCCTTACTGAGATACAGCTTTTCAAAGTAAGCGCACGTTTCCCGCTCGAATCGCGCCTTTATACGACGATGAAACTGTTCCCATTCTCCGGAGACATGAATATTCAACTACATCCCGTGGGCAGGGCGTACCCCACCCACACAGTTGGAGAAAATAAAGTGACGTAGCAATTGGTTAGTCCCCAGACTTAATTTGTTGTAAGGAGAGGTGCATTGTCGTGCTCCTAGCTCGCTTCTTCAATGATTTCGAACGGCCGAGTGCGAAGACGCCGATATCAAGATCAATGCCGCGAGATTGGGTGGTGGAAGTTGGTTTTCGTAAGATAACCTTCCAGCGATCGAGGATAGGGCCTAATTTGGAGTGTTGCCCAGACAGCTATGGAATGGACCCTACCCCTATTGCAGATAGCTGTGAAGCGAACATCACAGCATACACCACCTACGGCACACAGCTAAAAAGCTATGGGCTCAACCCTATGTCGTGTACCCAATAACAAACACCTATGAAGATGACCCTATGCCAGATAGCCATAGCTATCAGAGCAATGTTTGGAGTAAACCCTACGGCAGACAGCTACAAAGCAGCCCACAGCAAAAAGCTATGAGGTGAAGCCTATGTCATACTCCAGTACCCCATCGCAAACACCAACGGACCCTATGGCAGATATCCATAGCTATCAGAGCAGTGTATGGAGTGAACCTTACGGCACACAGCAACAAAGCATCCCACAGCAAAACACTATGGGGTTATCCTTACGTCGATTACCCCATAGCAAACACCTATGAAGCGGACCCTATGGCAAATAGCCATAGCTGTCAGAGCAGTGTATGGATTGAACCTTATGGCACACAGCAACGAAGCACCCCACAGCAAAAAACTATTGGGTTATCCTTACGTCGATTACCCCATAGCAAACACCTATGAAGCGGACCCTATGACAGATAGCCATAGCTGTCAGAGCAGTGTATGGATTGAACCTTACGGCACACAGCAACAAAGCACCCTACAGCAAAAAACTATGCGGTTATCCTTACGTCGATTACCCCATAGCAAAGACCTATGAAGCGGACCCTATGGCAGATAGCCATAGCTGTCAGAGCAGTGTATGGAGTGAACCTTATGGCACACAGCAACGAAGCACCCGACAGCAAAAAACTATGGGGTTATCCTTACATCGATTACCCCATAGCAAACACCTATGAAGCGGACCCTATGGCAGATAGCCATAGCTGTCAGAGCAGTGTATGGAGTGAACCTTACGGCACACAGCAACGAAGCACCCCACAGCAAAAAACTATGGGGTTATCCTTACGTCGATTACCCCATAGCAAGCACCTATGAAGCGGACCCTATGGCAGATAGCCATAGCTGTCAGAGCAGTGTATGGATTGAACCTTATGGCACACAGCAACGAAGCACCCCACAGCAAAACACTATTGGGTTATCCTTACGTCGATTACCCCATAGCAAACACCTATGAAGCGGACCCTATGGCAGATAGCCATAGCTGTCAGAGCAGTGTATGGATTGAACCTTATGGCACACAGCAACGAAGCACCCCACAGCAAAACACTATTGGGTTATCCTTACGTCGATTACCCCATAGCAAACACCTATGAAGCGGACCCTATGGCAAATAGCCATAGCTGTCAGAGCAGTGTATGGATTGAACCTTATGGCACACAGCAACGAAGCACCCGACAGCAAAAAACTATGGGGTTATCCTTACGTCGATTACCCCATAGCAAACACCTATGAAGCGGACCCTATGGCAGATAGCCATAGCTGTCAGAGCAGTGTATGGATTGAACCTTACGGCACACAGCAGCGAAGCACCCCACAGTAAAAAGCTATGGGGTTATCCTTACGTCGAGTACCCCATAGCAAACACCTATGAAGTGGACCCTATGGAGTGAACCTTACGGCACACAGCAACGAAGCAGCCCACAGCAAAAAACTATGGGGTTATCTTTACATCGATTACCCCATAGCAAACACCTATGTAGCGGACCCTATGTCAGATAGCCATAGCTGTCAGAGCAGTGTATGGATTGAACCTTATGGCACACAGCAACGAAGCCCCACAGCAAAAAACGATGGGGCTATCCTTACGTCGATTACCCCATAGCAAACACCTGTGAAGCGGACCCTATGGCAGATAGCCATAGCTGTCAGAGCAGTGTATGGAGTGAACCTTTACGGCACACAGCAACGAAGCACCCCACAGCAATAAACGATGGGGCTATCCTTACTTCGATTACCCCATAGCAAACACCTATGAAGCGGACCCTATGGCAGATAGCCATAGCTGTCAGAGCAGTGTATGGAGTGAACCTTACGGCACACAGCAACGAAGCACCCCACAGCAAAAAAACTATGGGGTTATCCTTACGTCGATTACCCCATAGCAAAGATCTATGAAGCGAACCCTATGTCAGATAGCCATAGCTGTCAGAGCAGTGTATGGAGTGAAACAGCACCGAAGCATCCCACAGCAAAAAACTATGGGGTTATCCTTACGTCGATTACCCCATAGCAAACACCTATGAAGCGGACCCTATGGCAGATAGCCATAGCTGTCAGAGCAGTGTATGGATTGAACCATACGGCACACAGCAACGAAGCACCCCACAGTAAAAAGCTATGGGGTTATCCTTACGTCGAGTACCCCACCTATGAAGTGGACCCTATGGAGTGAACCTTACGGCACACAGCAACGAAGCACCCCACAGCAAAAAACTATGGGGTTATCCGTATGTCGAGTACCCCATAGCAAACACCTATGAATTGGACCCTATGGCAGATAGCCATAGCAGTCAGAGCAGTATATGAAGTTGGAGTGAACCTTACGGCACACAGCTACGAAGCTCCCCACATGAAAAAGCTAAGGGTTTATCCTTACGTCGAGTTCCCTATAGCAAACACCTATTAATTGGACCCTATGGCAGATAGACATAGCTGTCAGAGCAGTGTATGGAGTTGGAGTGAACCTTGCGGCACGCAGCAACGCAGCACCCCACAGCAAAAAACTATGGGGTTATCCTTACGTCGAGTACCCCATAGCAAACACCTATGAAGCGGACCCTATGTCAGAAGCCATACCTTTCAGAGGAGTGTATGGAGTGAACCTTATGGTACACAGCTACGAAGCACCCCACAGCAAAGAGCTATGGGGTTAACCTCATTATTAGTAACCCATAGCAATTACCTATGTGGACCCTATGGCAGATAGGCATAGCTGTCAGAGCAGTTTAGTATGGAGTTAGATTGGATCCTACAGCACACATTACTTCACAGCAAAATGCTATGGGGTTAATCTATGTCACCCATGAAGTGAAACTCTAAGGCTATGGTACACAGCCATGAAGTAACCTACAGCTAAAAGCTAGTTTTTGTATGACAGTGAAACCTTGCTGTGTACAGAGTACATTGTAGTAACATGGCTTCATTTCCGTGGTGAATATCATTGATATCCCTATCCACTGATTGAGGTTGGTCAGGGCCCGTGGTGTGGTATGTTTTGAATATATTTACAGCTAGATATAGATGTACCAGTACATGTAGAGCAAAGGGACCGAATGTGGAACGCACCCCTATTAAGGAACACTAAATCTCATTAAAAATTTAATCAAAGTTATGGGTTTGCAATGTTGGATCATACGCAAATCAATGAATCTGATTGACCCACTAGTTGCTGGATAAATATCCTTTGGCAAGCTAGGAGTGCATCATTGTGCTCCTTTGCGACCTCCTGATTTCATTATAGCTTTCATGCGCTCTAATGCAGCGTTTTCTTCTAGAGCTGCTTTTCTTTTTCTGCGTCGCTCTTCTTTCTCAGCTATCTCTCTCCTCTTCATATCCTCAGCAGCCTTAAATTCATCGATCCATTGTGCTGAAGTCATGCACTGAGCTGAACCTTTCAAACGCTTAAATTGAGTACTTGTAGTAGGGATATAGCGTTGTCCTGTGGATCTAATCTTTCGCCATCTGAATTATCAGTGGTACTTTCTGAACTTTGAGAAGAGGTCCATTCAGCATGTTGCACCTGCTCAGGACATACTGCACATGCAGCCACATAGATGGAGTGGTACTGAATTGACAATTTTAGGCATAACTGCAGATCTTCTTCTGTTGTCATTGCAGCAGCCTTGAGATCAACCCGCCTCTTCACCTCTTGTGCCACACCATCCTCAATAAAGCTTACAATGGTCAGGAAGAGCATCTACCCCACGTAGTGGAGACAGGCCTGTCGTTTATATTATTGGCCATAATTAGGCAACCAGAGGATAGACGTTTCATTTTTTAGCTAGTAGCACCCGCCCCCTCCCCAAAGTAAACTCCCATGCGGTTGAGTGTTTATATAACAACCCTTTGATGTGGTTGTTCCTTATTCGGTACCTTTCCCATACATTGAGGTATGTTTGCCGAAAAGTGAGTTTTCGGTACCAGGATTCATAAAAACTTTCCTATGGTTAGTATAGTTGTAATCTAAGTTAAATTCTCTATCCAACGGTGTTTAAATTATCTCTCTAGCATGCATAGTTTGCCTGCAGCAGTCAAGGGAAGTTGGTTGTTCCTTAATAGGTTCCTTTGCTCTACATGCACTAAAAACAATAAGGACGCGAGAATCGCACTTTTAGCACTACACTATGCATGTAGCGTCCACGAATACTAGGGTCTGTTTGATGTACGCGGATTCTATATCTGGTTCACTCCATAGGTGAGTTTAATTTGAGGTATTTGGACACAGGGTTAACCCCCTAGCTGTTATGGCTGTCTGCCATAGCTGCAGAGGGTCCACTTCATGGGTGACATAAAGCTTTTCCTGTGTGCCGTAGGGTTCACTCCATACAATGCTCTGACAGCTATGGCTATCTGCCATAGGGTCCGCTTCATAGGTGTTTGCTATGGGGTACTCGACGTAAGGATAACCCCATAGTGTTTTGCTGTGGGGTGCTTCATTGCTGTGTGTCCTAAGGTTCACTCCATACACTGCTCTGACAGCTATGGCTATCTGCCATAGGGTCCACTTCATACATGTAGGTCTTTGCTATGGGGTAATCGACGTAAGGATAACCCCATAGTTTTTTGCTGTGGGGTGCTTCGTTGCTGTGTGCCATAAGGTTCACTCCATACACTGCTCTGACAGCTATGGCTATCTGCCATAGGGTCTGCTTCATAGGTCTTTGCTATGGGGTAATCGACGTAAGGATAACCCCATAGTTTTTTGCTGTGGGGTGCTTCGTTGCTGTGTGCCGTAAGGTTCACTCCATACACTACTCTGACAGCTATGGCTATCTGCCATAGGGTCCGAGCGCTTCATAGGTGTTTGCTATAGGGTAATCGACGTAAGGATAGCCCCATCGTTTTTTGCTGTGGGGTGCTTCGTTGCTGTGTGCCATAAGGTTCAATCCATACACTGCTTTGACAGCTATGGCTATCTGCCATAGGGTCCGCTTCATAGGTGTTTGCTATGGGGTAATCGACGTAAGGATAACCCCATCGTTTTTTTGCTGTGGGGTGCTTCGTTGCTGTGTGCCGTAAGGTTCACTCCATACACTGCTTTGACAGCTATGGCTATCTGCCATAGGGTCCGCTTCATAGGTGTTTGCTATGGGGTAATCGACGTAAGGATAACCCCATAGCTTTTTGCTGTGGGGTGCTTCGTTGCTGTGTGCCGTAAGGTTCACTCCATACACTGCTCTGATAGCTATGGATATCTGCCATAGGGTCCGTTGGTGTTTGCGATGGGGGTACTGGAGTATGACATAGGCTTCACCTCATAGCTTTTTGCTGTGGGCTGCTTTGTAGCTGTCTGCCGTAGGGTTTACTCCAAACATTGCTCTGATAGCTATGGCTATTTGGCATAGGGTCATCTTCATAGGTGTTTGTTATTGGGTACACGTTTTTAGCTGTGTGCCGTAGGTGGTGTATGCTGTGATGTTCGCTTCACAGCTATCTGCAATAGTGGTAGGGTCCATTCCATAGCTGTCTGGGCAACACTCCAAATTAGGCCCGGCGCCGCCCTATCCTCGATCGCTGGAAGGTTATCTTAAGAAAGCCAACTTCCACCACCCAATCTCGCGGCATTGATCTTGATATCGGCGTCTTCGCACTCGGCCGTTCGAAATCGTCCGTGGAATTGAAGAAGCGAGCTAGGAGCACGACAATATATATACGTGCACCTCTCCTTACAACAAATTAAGTCTGGGGACTAACCAATTGCTGCATCGAATCACGTCACTTTCTTTCTCCAACTGTGTGGGTGGGGTACGCCCTGCCCACGGGATGTATAGTTGAATATTCATGTCTCCGGAGAATGGGAACAGTTTCATCGTCGTATAAAGGCGCGATTCGAGCGGGAAACGTGCGCTTACTTTGAAAAGCTGTATCTCAGTAAGGGATAAATAAAAATTAACGAACAGAACAAATCGATAGGTATAGGACCGCTGTACCTACAATCCGAATTTGAAGCGATTTGATTACTCCTACCTAAAGTTATGGCGGGTTTGAACCCGGTCGGGTATCAAACTATGCAATACTGTTGTGGAGCAAGTGCAAGACCCCAAAATGTATTTTCCCATATAGAAATGGTGTAGTATGAAGTGCTGAAAATTAGATGTCGATAGCTTTAACCATTCGGACGTTATAGCTACTCAAACGTAAGGGATTTTTATAACATTATATATATATCTAGCAAGGGTGACATTTTCGCGGAAACTCTCCCATATAATTATATATATAGCTCGCCTGTCAGCAGGGGCGTCGGAAGGGTCAAAAATTCGGTTCGGCTCGGGGGAGGGGCAACCACACCCATCGCCGCGGGAGGGGGGCACCCCTCCCGCCCAGCAAGGGGGTGTGGGGGAGCGCTGTAAGCTCCCCCACCGGGGTCTGGGGCGGAGCCCCAGAAGCCAACGCTTTTAGTAGAAAAACTCATGCAAAATCTGCACAGATTGCTCGTGTCCTTTGAAGTTTACTGTGGCATCTTTCCAGTTCGAATACCCAGAACTAGAGAAAGTAGTATGGCTGTCATTATGCCCACTCGAAACATTGCCTTCAATACGAGCATTCACACAAATGTGGCACAACACTAAGTCACGCGCTTTATCGTAGTGCAGCCAATTCCAGGCTTTAAACCAGGCAGCTTGAAATGATCGCTTTTTCGGGTGTATTTGGCCAAAACTTTGTTTAGGAAAACCCTGCAATGATGATTGATGTGGCGCTATTATTCTCTCCGTAGGCGTAGTAGTGCGCAACCCCGTGGTACTTAGTCTTGTACCCAGACCCAGATTCTCACAGCAGCGGATGGATTACATTACCGCTACGTGAAACCACTTTTCACGTAGCGGTGATGTAATCCATCCGCTGCTGTGAGAATCTGGGTCTGGGTACGAGACAACGTGGTACTAGAGCTAGAACAAATAATTGATAACTGGCAATAAAGAAGGTCAGGTATAGTAGCTGCAAAGCAATCAGACTTTGCGCGCATGCGTACGGAAGTCATATTATATGATTGTGTGTAAACGCGTGTACGTACGTACGTACATACATGTATGTATGTTATCAATTCATTAACTTTTCATATAACCTCAATAGTTAATACATGTAGGGGGTGTGGTTGGGTGCAGTCCTTAAAATTTGGTACGGCCATGGCCGGACCGGCCGGGCCGCGCGACGCCCTTGCCGGCCAGACGTACAATGCACGTGGGGGAAGCGTACTTATCAACGCCTTATACTAGTCTGTGGACCCGACTATCAGTCGGGTCCCCAGACTAGCATTATGTACGTGCTATATTATAAGTCAAAAGATGATGTACAGTGATAGTTAGGTCAGAGTAAGAACAGTATAGGTAAACTCATTGG
The DNA here is from genome assembly GCA_949361645.1 of Spongilla lacustris. Taxonomy (NCBI): domain Eukaryota; kingdom Metazoa; phylum Porifera; class Demospongiae; order Spongillida; family Spongillidae; genus Spongilla; species Spongilla lacustris. The sequence continues at coordinate 5,969,855 of OX442434.1, read as the reverse complement.
GCACACTTGTTACTTATGTATCCAGACATGAGTAAGGCTCATACTGCTTGTGAGGAGTTTACATGTCATGTCAGCTGTAGCTGGAACCTCAAGCATGCAGCTGCCATCAAAGATTTTATCTAGTGAGAATTTACTGCATAAAGGCAGTTTGATGTTTGGGCATCAACCCAACCTGTCCTTCCAAAGGCAGTCACTGTCACTGGGGTTAAATACTGCTGGGATTTAAAGATGCTATCATGAGGGGTACTTTGGTGTTGGAAGACTTTCTCCTTTTCTTTTGTGCTACTCAACACAGAAACTATTGCATTGAGGCACTCAACCTCCTAGCTAATGCAGTATTATCTAATTGTTATGCTGAGCAGTGTATATGGGGCCATTTCATCAACAGCGAGCCAGCTGGACCAGCCCACAGCATACCAGGCCAGACCTGTACATGGAGCACCTCAATAGACTACTTAAGGGTGCAGCCAGTCATCTGGGTGCCAACAATACATCTCAAGCAATAGTCGAGCAGGGAAAGCCCTGGAGTTCTAAAGAATTTCCTTGAAGAGTTTGACGAACTTACAGGTGGATGGACTACTACCATAGAAGCTCAGTCAAGAATAAGGATTGGTATAGGATCGTGCAGAGTGCATACAACTTTCCACCCAGAGCACGAATCCAGTGTCAAATTACAGCCCAGGTGCCGAACAGTCTTCATTGTGTCAAATTGATCCAGCTGGTCCCCAGTACGAGGCACCTTCGCCACCATACATCAAAGTTCCTAATACCATGTACCACAGGGTCAGAGGCTGAAGACCTGATGAAGATGGTCGCAGAACTGTCGCACACCAATCACCAGACATTTTGAATGCAACAAGCTCATGAAGTGAAACACTTGACCTCTGGTAGAGTCTTTGATGGCTGTGGCCGCCCCAATTCTGAAGCTGTGGCTGCCCACGTAGACCTAATCATCGGCTGAGAGCCCTGACCCTGCCAGAGCTTTTCGCACTTTGATGATGAAATGAGTGGCTTGCCGTCCCACTTCAGAAAGAGGAATGGTAAATGTTACAGCAACACTTCCCTATGGTAAATGTTACAGCAACACTTCCCTATGGTAAATGTTACAGCAACACTTCCCTATGGTAAATGTTACAGCAACACTTCCCTATGGTAAATGTTACAGCAACACTTCCCTATGGTAAATGTTACAGCAACACTTCCCTATGGTAAATGTTACAGCAACACTTCCCTATGGTTAATTCTATGTGCTAGCTGCATGGGCAGGGCAGTTGTGGCCCGTACTACAGCCAGGGATGAAGTTATTGGTGCGAAAATATAAATACACATATAGACAGACGTAACACACATTTAAGCCATGGTTGCTTTCTGTTCAATAATGTCTTGTATTGATGTCTTGGACTTTCCAAGGAATTTTGCATATCTACAGGGGAAGGCAAAGATAGAATGGCAGCACCAACATTCAATATAAAAGTACAGATACTAGATATGTCAGTTACCACTATAAACCCTAAGGGTGGCACAATATCAAATCACCCCATACCTAAGACTTTCATACAAGTACTTGCAGTGTGTATGGACAAGAGGTGTGTCGATACATGTACATATCACATAAGTGTGGGAGGCTGCTCATGCATGTGGGGGGCTGAGGGGGAGGCTGCTCATGCATGTGGGGGGACTGAGGAGGAGGCTGCTCATGCATGTGGGGGGGCTGAGGGGGAGGCTGCTCATGCATGTAGGGGGCTGAGGGGGAGGCTGCTCATGCATGTAGGGGGCTGAGGGGGAGGCTGCTCATGCATGTGGGGGGACTGAGGGGGAGGCTGCTCATGCATGTGGGGGGGCTGAAGGGGAGGCTGCTCATGCATGTGGGGGCTGAGGGGGAGGCTGCTCATGCATGTGGGGGGACTGAGGGGGAGGCTGCTCATGCATGTGGGGGGCTGAGGGGGAGGCTGCTCATGCATGTGGGGGGGCTGAGGGGGAGGCTGCTCATGCATGTGGGGGGGCTGAGGGGGGAGCCTGCTCATGCATGTGGGGGGGCTGAGGGAGAGGCTGCTCATGCGCACATTATATTATTTCTTTCCATAGTCCCCATAGTCAGGCAACTTTAACTTTATCATAACTTCATTATGGCAGTGTCCAGCAAAATCACAGCCCTTGTGGGATTATAATATTACTATAAAAACACACATACACACACACCACACACACCACATATCACACCACACACACCACATATCACACCACTATATCTCCAACAATTTTCATACTAATAGCTCACCACATGCTGCACTGCTGTCCAGACATCTGCCTCCTGGTATATATTTTTGCGCCTTTACACGCAGTGTAGCAAGCAACACTCACATGAGCCAGGAGTGGAGAATTAGTATTTATTTCGAACCAGCCACACAAAGAACATCACATATTTCACCTTAATGCAATACATAGTTAACTTACATAAGATGCCAAGCACCTTATATATGAATCCTATCAGTGTATCAGACATAGGATGGTGAACTGCAATATCCCCCTCCCCCCTACCATAGTGTCCTTCAGCAGTCATGTGCACCATTTCAGGCCAAGATGTAGTGCACTGCTTCCTGATTTCAACACGTACTGTGTCAGACAAGGCCACTGCTCCTCCCTCTACTGTTCTCACAAGATGGTACAAACACTGACTGGCCGGCCACACGTGCGTACATGGCTTACCAGAGTTGAATAGAAGAAGTGCCTTTATATGTGCCAGCTCAGCACTATCAATACTCATCGTATTTAGCCAGGACACTATCTCATCCTTCACCCTGTTCACCAGATGTCGAAGTGTTTGGTCTTGGATTTTTTGGAATGAAAAAGACAGGCCGTTTCGCAAGATAGCTACTTGTTGCTGTGGATGTGGTACAAATTAAGGTGCCTAGATACTATGCACCCAATGGTCATTTTGCACTAATCACTCCACCAGTCAGTCATTAAATAAGTTACTGTACATAAGTAAAATGATCATAATCATTATGTACATTACAATTGAAGAGTTCTTTACGGAGATACAGCAGTGCAAAGATAAGTGCACGTTTCCCGCTGAGCAAATCACCATTTTAATGGTATGACGTTCTGGCCCAGTTGGGCGTGGCCCGACTACTGCGTTTGCACCGTGGCTACGCCAGACTAACCAAAATATGTAATATCTTTGTTATGTTAATGTTAGGGTACCCGACCACGCCCAGCACGTTATAGCCTACGTACAATGAGGAGTTCGGTCATCTCAAACATCTTCTTGCTGGCAGGGGCCTACAACATAGTTGGTGTGCTGGTCTTTTCGAAGTTCTTCACGAACACCTTGTTATCCTCCCTCTACCCCACCGTATTCTCATCGTTCAACTTGATCTTCATTTCACTTTGGGGAGTTGCTTACAGTTCCGTTGCCACGTCCTACAGGTCCGTCCCCTACCTACTGTTGGTCTTCACCGCCGTAAAGACGATCTACTTCATCACCTGGATAGTGTGGCATTACCGTCACGGATCCGGAGTGTGGCTAGAAGTTTTCTTAGAGTCACCTCTGACTGCGTTCTTTTATGCTGCCTACGGACCCGGCGATGCCGCCTTCGGGGTTTTCTTTCTGTGGTTGGCGCTAAGAGGGCTGCGCAAATCATCGGCGCCTTGAGTGCGCGAAAAACGATACACACCCTAGCTAGCTCGGCGCAAATAGATGTGATGTTGTCATGTCTGATGTAGATGGGATGCTGCCATGTGTCAATGTTCGCACGCGCACGCATGTATGGCGCGTGGAGGGTACAGTCTATTACTCTATATATATATAGCTCGCCAGACGTACAATGCACGTGGGGGAAGCGTACTTATCAACGCCTTATACTAGTCTGGGGACCCGACTATCAGTCGGGTCCCCAGACTAGCATTATGTACGTGCTATATTATGGTAAACATACATGAAGAGTCAAAAGATGATGTACAGTGATAGTTAGGTCAGAGTAAGAACAGTATAGGTAAACTCATTGGGCACACTTGTTACTTATGTATCCAGACATGAGTAAGGCTGATACTGCTTGTGAGGAGTTTACATGTCATGTCAGCTGCAGCTGGAACCTCAAACATGCAGCTGCCATCAAAGATTTTATCTAGTGAGAATTTACTGCCAAGGCATCAAACCCAACCTGTCCTTCCAAAGGCAGTCACTGTCACTGGGGTTAAATACTGCTGGAATATAAAGATGCTATCATGAGGGGTACTTTGGTGTTCGAAGACTTTCTCCTTTTCTTTTGTGCTACTCAACACAAAAACTACTGCATTTAGGCACTCAACCTCCTAACTACTGCAGTATTACCTCATCGTTATGCTGAGCAGATGCTGTGGCAGTGTACATGGGGCCATTTCATCAACAGTGAGCCAGCTGGACCAGCACACAGCATACCAGGCCAGACCTGTACATGGAGCACCTCAACAGACTACTTAAGGGTGCAGCCAGTCATCTGGGTGCCAATAAAACACCTCAAGCAATAGTCAGAGCAGGGAAAGTCCTGGAGTTCTAAAGAATTTCCTTGAGGAGTTTGATGAACTTACAGGTGGATGGACTACTACCATAGTGTGCCAAAGGCATGCGATGCTCAGTCAAGAATAAGGGTTGGTATAGGGTCGCGCGGAGTGCATACAACTTTCCACCCAGAGCACGAATCTGGTGTCAAATTACACCCCAGGTGCCATCCAAACAGTCTTCATTGTGTCATATTGATCCGGCTGGTCCCCAGTCCCCTTCGAACGAGGCGCCTTCGGCGCCATACTTAATACCAATGTAATACCATGTACCACAGGGTCAGAGGCTGAAGACCTGATGAAGATGGTCGCAGAACTGTTGCACAAAAACCAGACATTTTGAATGCAACATGCTCGTGATGTGAGAAGCTTGACCTCTGGTAGAGTCTTTGATGGCTGTGGCCGCCCCACATCTGAAGCTGTGGCTGCCCACGTAGACCTAATCATCGGCTGAGAGCCCTGACCCTGCCAGAGCTTTTCGCACTTTGATGATGAAATGAATGGCTTGCCGTCCCACTTCAGAAAGAGAGAATGGTAAACACTTCCCTACGGTAAATGTTACAGCAACACTCCCTATGGTTAATGTTATAGCAACATTTCCCTATGGTAAATGTTACAGCAACACTCCCTATGGTTAATGTTATAGCAACGTTTCCCTATGGTAAATGTTACAGCAACCTTTCCCTGTGTGTGTGTGTGTGTGTGTGTGTGTGTGTGTGTGTGTGTGTGTGTGTGTGTGTGTGTGTGTGTGTGTGTGTGTGTGTGTGTGCTGTGTGCATCTGTGTGTGTGTGTGTGTGTGTGCTGTGCATCTGTATGTGTATGTGTGCTGTATGCATCTATATATGTGTGCTGTGTGCATTTGTGCATGCATTGTGTGAATGGAAATGTTTAAGTTTACAAGCAACTGTGCCAGCAACTATATGGAAACAAGGAAATATCTAATTAGCAATACACTCAGTTAAGATGTTAATTTCCTCTACAGTCCTTGATGCTGCTGGAAAAACCACGATACTGTACAAAATGAAGTTGGGGGTTGCAGGACACACTCTCAAAGAAGGAGATGAAGAAAACACTAACTCAGCCCCTCACAGAGACAGCAAAGTCAGCTTCAGACACTGTATCCAAACCAGGCCTCCTGTCCTCTTGACTATCTTCTATTGGTGGCTATTTTCACAGCAGCACTGTGACCACTACATAGACTGACATCTTCACGCATGCAAGTGTTTATCCCATGTATTGCATATAAAAAGGTCTTCACACATGTATTACAGCAGTTCAAACATTTTAATATTGATACATAAATCTGGCATGCAACCAATTTCTTCAGTGGAGATAAAATAAATCAACACAGTTAAGTTAAATGCATACCCATCACTGTTTTTATGCAAGGCCTACATGTATGTCCAATGGATTATAAATATACTGTATTAATGCTAATGCTAATTAAGAGATGTGTGGTACATGCATATCTTATTTTCTTAGCATACATTACAGTTGTTTCAAAGAATAAGGTGTGTAATAAATAGAATTGTCACAACATTAAACACAACACATCGTGTTATAATAAAGGGCTACTTTGTTATGCTCTGTACATATGAAATCTAAGTTAATCTTACCATAGACTGAAGCATATATATAGTGATTTCAAATAAAATGATAGGTGTTTTCAAGCGGGCCAATACAAAACGCCTAGGCCATTAAAGCACCCTTTAATTAATTGGGCACCATCCAAATCTCCTGAAACTTTATAGTATCATTAAATCAGTTGGACCTATACTAAATAAAAATCACTATTCTGTGATTGTGCATCAAAAGACAAATTCAAGACTCATTAGCAAGATTTTACTATAAATTGAATGCGCCTGATATTGATGGATCGTGAAGCAGCTTGAATTTAGGCTTGTTAAAGAAGAGGGCTATAGGTCAAAGGATGCTTATAAACAATACATGGTCATGGATGCATTTCGCTCCGAACAGCTAAAATCTGTTTTTGCTGTGCTACTTCTGTGCGTTATTATGAAGTTGACAATTACATAGACCTTGTTACATGTACAATTCAGTATACAGCACTGCATCATCAGACCTGTGTAATTTAAGAATGAATGCCCTTACATGCACGCTGGCGCGGCATGAGGCTTGCTTTGGGATGCCATATTATCATTACAAACGGAATATGTGTTCATGGAGGATCCCACCCCGTGTGGGCATGTTTAAGTGTGTCAGGATCGCGATCGTATATAAGTAAATCAAAATATTGTAGGCTATGGGTCGGTAAGGGGGGGGGGGGGGGGGGGGGGGGGGGGGGCGTGGAATGTTACCTTATTATTGGGGGGGGGGGGGGGGGGGGGGGAGGGGGGGCACTCCTTCCTAAGAAAATGTGTGCGGCGGATAGGAATAATAATTGTCCGGCCGGAGTGGTTAAAATTAGCCCCCCCAGTTTTGAAAAGGTGTCTACGCCCCTGCTATGGGCATGTGAATGCAGGGCTTTAGGGTTTAGGGTGCAAGGCGCGAAGCGCCGACGACGCCGACGACAAATTCAGGGTCAAATTGCACCCGCGGTGCTGTCGACAGTCCAGACACTCCATAGGCGGCGGAAGGTTATTTTGATTGGTCAGGCCCATTAATAATTAATGCATGCCACACCCAGCATGCCACGCTCACACCACACATTTTAATACATTCAAATTAATACATGGACAAGATGATAAATGAAGTGATCAGATGTTTGCTGTCCGCATCCATTCGCACTAGCAAACCCCCCTTTGCGATGTCAGTTGAATCATGGATTCATGATCATGAAATGATTCAGCCGATCCTGTGGATCGTAGGTACGATTTAACTCGACGCATCGCGCAGAACTGATTGAAGGATCGCTCACTTGAAGAGTTTGTAGCCGCGCCGGCATAACCATTATCCTTGTGGAATAGATATACCTAGCTCACGAATTGGTAACATCCTTCCAGTTGCAAAAGCCTCTAGAGGTCTGAAATAGAATGGCATTAAATCAATGAGAAACTTTATGATAGCTTACAAATGATGGATGTCATTTTGCAGTTACATCTCGCTTCGACTTTCATTCTGACAACAGATCGGTGGTACACAATAGATGCATGCAGCATTGATATCCTGACCTTCATTGTAATGCAGCCATGGCCATGCAGAAATTGAACCATAGGAGAGACCTTCATTGTAATGCAGCCGCAGGAATTGAACCATGTGTACTGGCATGATCTGCTAGCTCTTCGTACCGCTTCAGAAAGACATATTTTATCGGCAGATGGTGAAACATTCGACACATCGACAATCGCTGCTAGCTGCCATATACTGTCAGATTTTACTCGCAGACTATAAAATACATTGCAATGCTGCTAACTCCAAGCTAAAACTTGTATGTACGTAATACTTGCACTTACCAAATACAGAAACAAAGACACAATAACACAGGCTGTTGGTAGTGAGGGTACATCGCACGCCTCATAGCGGCGATGCTCCAAGAGCCTGCCATACTATTTACCGAACACAATAGGACACCTCCATTATGTATACGTATAGCTGTTATACCATCGCGCGCTTACGCTTTACGCATACGTATACTCGAATTACGAATATTGGTTTATAAACAATTAATGATCATAATGAGCTCTGGTCCAAGATTGGTCAGGCGGGTCGCATTAAAAAAAAAAAAAAAATTGATCTGGCTCGTCCCCAGTCCACTTCGCGGACAAGGCGCCGAACTACATTGCCTAATACCCCACAGGGTTTGAAGTTTACTTTGAACCCGCCATAACTGTCAGCAGGAGTTATAAATCGCTTCTATAATTCGGTTTAGAGAGGTCCTCTACCTATTGATTTGTTCTGTTCGTTATTTTTTTTTTAATCATCCGTTACGGCAGTGCAAAAGTAAGTACACATTTCCCGCTCAATTTGCGAGCAAATCACGTCGTGCTCAATGAATGCGGTGCAACGTTAATGCATTCGTGGGCGTGACGTTATTGTATACATACAATGAGGAGTTCGGTCATCTCAAACATCTTCTTGCTGGCAGGGGCCTACAACATAGTTTGTGTGCTGGTCTTCTCGAAGTTCTTCACGAACACCTTGTTATCCTCCCTCTACCCCACCGTATTCTCATCGTTCAACTTGATCTGCATTTTACTTTGGGGAGTTGCTTACAGTTCCGTTGCCACGTCCTACAGGTCCGTGCCCTACCTACTGTTGGTCTTCACCGCCGCAAAGACTATCTACTTCATCACCTGGATAGTGTGGCATTACCGTCACGGATCCGGAGTGAGGCTACTTACAGTCACCTCTGACTGCGATATGTTACGCTATCTACGGACCCGGCGATGCCGCCTTCGGGATTTTCTTTCTGTGGTTGGCGCTAAGAGGGCTGCGCAAATCACCGGCGCCTTGAGGTCGCGGAAAACGTTACACACCCTAGCTATATAGCTCAGCGCTATTATTATTAAATAGATGTGATGAGCCATGTCTGATGTAGATGGGATGCTGCCATGTGTCAATGTTCGCACGCGCACGCACTTATGGCGCGCGGAGGGTAAGGTATATAGCTCGCCAGACGCACAACTGCCCGTGGGACTGGGGACGAGGGAAGCGTACGTTAGTAGGTCCTATTGAAGTGTCATGAAACGATTAGCAAAACACCAGATTCCATTATTGCCGATGCGCCGTAGAATCAGTTGGAATTTAGCGAGCGTATTTGGATACAGCCAACGATTACGTACAATGTAGTAAAACTGCCGACGCTTAGAAAGCTCAGACAACAGAGATAACGCTCACTCGTGCCCACACTAGAACCTGAAAACATGGGAAAACACGATTCCTTCTTCTTCCGGATCTGATAAGATAAGATTCGCTCTGATAAGAGGTTCATTGCATTGTATCTTTGTCACGATTGAAGCGTAATGTTTGCGGTTATCAAAAGGAACTGTAGGAGATAAGTTAGAAACTTTCTGCCGAATTTGTTTGGTAATATTACTTTCCTATTTTGAGTTATACTGAACACAATTTCGATCTTTAGCAAACTTAGTTATGTTAACACATAGCCCACAACAGATTTTATCAGCTTCTGATGCCTTATATGGAGGTCGTGGCCAGATGCCACAGAAGCGCTATTCCAAATCTAGAAGGGTGCCCTGGCTCTATTAGCTGCACCGGAAACACGTGTACATGTACAGACATAATAATAGTAATAATAGCAGAAGCCATTTTTTTGACGAAAGTTGTGTAGACGAGTCGCAAGATGAATGTGAGGAGCGTGACAGTATTCAAGAAGCGCATGAAACAAAGAGAGGTAGGAGTATACCGTTTGGGTGCAATATCCAAGTTTATTCGCGCGCAAGGGAATGGTGTATCCTTTGCGTGTGTTCTTGCAAGTCGTCTGCGATTTACAATGTTATTTGCATCCCCCCCCCCCCCCATGTAAGCTCAGTACGCTATGCAATCTGGCCGATGGCCTGCTGGTAGGACCATTTATAAGTGAGTTCTGTTGTGTTCAATGCATGGTTGCTCCTCTATCAACGGGAATATCCTTCACAAATGCGTGTAACCCCATAACTCATGTCTCTCCTATGACAGAGCATCCTTGGAACTAACCCCATAGTAGTTGCTACTAAGCTTTGTTCTTGACATGGCCACAAGCACTGCTGCTCAGAAGAAGGTATATGGTTTTCATTCAAATATGTGTGTCTGCCAGTTGTTAGCTGTTCTTGGCCAATGTTATTAGGTGGAGATGAAGAAGAGGAAAGGGAACGCCATCCTACCACGATGAGGAGTGGAAGGGTGGGTGTATGTGTATGTTTGTGTGTGCTATGTCCCACGGATATGTTGCCGAGTTATCTGTACAGGTGTGATGTTGTGCTTGCTATCCCCTCCTTTGCTCGTCCTCTTCCCTCCTGTCTCATCCTCTCTTCTCCCTTCCCTTCTCCCTTCCCCTCTCCCCCTTCCCTTCTCCATTCCTCTCCTCCCCCTTTCTCTTCTTCCTTCCCCCTCCCTTCACCTCCTCCCTTCACTTCCCATCCTCTGTCCCATTCTCCCTTCACCTCCCATCCTCCCTTTCCCTCCCATCCTCCTTCCCCTCTTCCCTTCACCTCCCATCCTCCCTTCCCCTCCTCCCTTCACCTCCCATCCTCCCTTCCCCTCCTCCCTTCACCTCCCCTCCTCCCTTCACCTCCCATCCTCCCTTCACCTCCCATCCTCCCTTTCCCTCCCATCCTCCTTCCCCTCTTCCCTTCACCTCCCCTCCTCCCTTCACCTCCCCTCCTCCCTTCACCTCCCATCCTCCCTTCCCCTCCTCCCTTCACCTCCCATCCTCCCTTCACCTCCTCCCTTCCCCTTCCATCCTCCCCTCCCATCCTCCCTTTCCCTCCTCCCCTCCCATCCTCCCTTCCCCTCCTCCCTTCCCCTCCTCCCTTCCCCTCCTCCCTTCCCCTCCTCCCTTCCCCTCCTCCCCTCCCATCCTCCCTTCCCCTCCTCCCCTCCCATCCTCCCTTCCCCTCCTCCCCTCCCATCCTCCCTTCCCCTCCTCCCTTCCCTCCTCCCTTCACCTCTCATCCTCCCTTCACCTCGCATCCTCCCTTCCCCTTCTCCCTTCACCTCCCATCCCCTCCTCTCACCTCCCATCCTCCCTTCCCCTCCCATCCTCCCTTCCCCTCCCATCCTCCCTTCCCCTCCCATCCTCCCTTCCCCTCCCATCCTCCCTTCCCCTCCCATCCTCCCTTCCCCTTCTCTCCCCCTTCTCCCTTCCCTTCCTCTCTCCTCTCTCACTCTTCTTCCTTCCCCTCCTTCACGAATCACTTCCTTCTCCACCTGTTTGCCCCAACACAGCTGGATATCATGGATACAGTTTGGCCATGATGGTAGACACCTATTCTGTGCTGTACTCAGTGGTGGTGCTTTTGCACACCACTTATGAAAATGGCAAGCAATCTGGTAAGCATATTTGGTGTGAATGGCCAATTGCTTTAATCATATACATACTCACATCAAGGACAGTCATTTAATCTGATGCCTTTGCTACTGGCTTTAGAGAACGCATGCATACCTTTAGTCAAGAGAAGAGGGCATTGAATCATGTGAGGATAGTTTCATGATGGGGGGGGGGGGGGGGGGGGGGCTATGCTTCGGTTGATCCTGATAAACCAATTTTGGTAGCTGGTAATCCATAGTGGTTTAATGAAAAGCGTGTTAGGCTAGGCATTAGAAAATGGCATTAAATATCATGATGCTCTGGTTGGAGCCAGGGTAAGGGCATTTGTGGTCTGAGCATATAATGTTGTTCCTTCACTACTAGTACCTCCTCTCCTCCATTACCACTTCTTTTATAGGGGTCCCCTCGCCTTTCAAAATAACCTGGCTGAGAGACTGGGTTTTGCTCACATGCCAGTTCAGATACTTGGCTGTTTAAAAGAAAGACATTTTTTTATTATTGTGTGATATTTAATGATGATAGCAAGTGAGCAGATCAAACTGTCTTATACTGCTGTGATGTGATGCACTATATTATATTCCAAGATAGCCCTTCTTTCTTTGTTTGCTCTCATGCATGCAACGTGTAAGTAGGAACCCGCCGGGAAAAAAAAAAGGAGTGAAACAAGATATAAACATTTAATTAAAATAAAATTGGTGATGTAGGATTTGTAGACAGCAATTGAGTAAAAAGTAAGGAAACAAGGAATTACGGATATTATGCATTCATTAAATTATAAATATTACATACCTACATTATTTAGCAAATTACCTGCCTAAAATTCTGTGCTAAATGTAGGTATATGTAATATTTATAATTTAATGAATGCCGTAATTCCTTGTTTCCTTACTTTTTACTCAATTGCTGTCTACAAATCCTACATCACCAATTTTATTTTAATTAAATTTTTATATCTTGTTGTACTATCTGTCCCCCAGACTATAATGGTAAACATACATGACGAGATGATGTACAGTGATAGTTAGGTCAGAGTAAGAACAGTATAGGTAAACTCATTGGACACACTTGTTACTTATGTATCCAGACATAAGTAAGGCTGATACTGCTTGTGAGGAGTTTACATGTCATGTCAGCTGCAGCTGAAACCTCAAACATCCAGCTGTCATCAAAAATTTTATCTAGTGAGAATTTACTGCCAAGGCATCAAACCCAACCTGTGCTTCCAAAGACACTGTCACTGGGGTTAAATACTGCTGGAATTTAAAGATGCAATCATGAGGGGTACTTTGGTGTTCGAAGACTTTCTCCTATTCTTTTGTGCTACTCAACACAAAAACTACTGCATTTAGGCACTCAACCTCCTAACTACTGCAGTGTTACCTCATCGTTATGCTGAGCAGTTGCTGTGGCAGTGTACATGGGGCCATTTCATCAACAGCGAGCCAGCTGGACCAGCACACAGCATACCAGGCCAGACCTGTACATGGAGCACCTCAATAGACTACTTAAGGGTGCAGCCAGTCATCTGGGTGCCAACAAAACACCTCAAGCAATAGTCAGAGCAGGGAAAGCCCTGGAGTTCTAAAGAATTTCCTTGAGGAGTTTGATGAACTTACAGGTGGATGGACTACTACCATAGAAGCTCAGTCAAGAATAAGGGTTGGTATAGGGTCGCGCGGAGTGCAAATAACTTCACGAATCTGGTGTCAAATTACACCTCAGGTGCCGTCCGAACAGTCTTCATTGTGTCAAATTGATCCGGCTGGTCCCCAGTCCCCTTCGAACGAGGTGCCTTCGGCGCCATACTTCAAAGTCCTAATACCAATGTAATACCATGTACCACAGGGTCAGAGGCTGAAGACCTGATGAAGATGGTCGCAGAACTGTCGCACAATCACCAGACATTTTGAATGCAACAAGCTCGTGAAGTGAAATGCTTGACCTCTGGTGGAGTCTTCGATGGCTGTGGCCGCCCCAATTCTGAAGCTGTGGCTGCCCACGTAGACCTAATCATCGACATTTTGCAGTTCGATGATGAAACAAGTGGCTTGCCGTCCCACTTCAGAAAGAGAGAATGGTAAACACCTCCCTACGGTAAATGTTACAGCAACACTTCCCTATGGTTAATGTTATAGCAACACTTCCCTATGGTTAATTCTATGAGTTAGCTGCATGGCCCGTACTACAGCCAGGGATGAAGTTATTGGTGCGAAAATATAAATACACATATAGACAGACGTAACACACATTTAAGCCATGGTTGCTTTCTGTTCAATAATGTCTTGTATTGATGTCTTGGACTTTCCAAGGAATTTTGCATATCTACAGGGGAAGGCAAAGATTATTAGATATGTCAGTTACCACTATACACCCTAAGGGTGGCACAACATCAAATCACCCCATACCTAAGACTTTCATACAAGTACTTGCAGTGTGTATGGACAAGAGATACGTGTACATATCACATACTCTACACATAAGTGTGGGGGGCTGCTCATGCATGTGGGAGACATGTGGGGGGCTGCTCATGCTGAGAGAGGAACCTGTGGGGGGCTGAGGGGGAGGCTGCTCATGCATGTGGGAGGGCTGGGGGGCTGAGGGGGAGGCTGCTCATGCATGTGGGGGGGGGGCTGAGGGGGAGGCTGCTCACGCGCACATTATATTATAAATTGTGCATTTTGAAATATTTTATTCCATAGCGCCCATAGTCAGGCAACTTTATCATAACTTCATTACCAACAGCCTTTGTGGGATTATTTTTTTACAAATTGACATCTTAGCAACTCTACAACCTTTTCCAACACTTGTTCCCTCATCATGTCTGTCTCTGTCAGCGCACCTATCACCCTTCAGTTCATTAGTTCAACAGTTCCCCACCCCACCCCTCCCCACACCACCTCCGATATCTCACATTTCGTTGTATCTCTGACGCTCCCCTGTGGACACAGAAGGCTTAACACCTTCAGCAGCCCTTAGAAGGTAGACCTGCTCAACACGCAGCACCAACTTTGGCTTGCATACGCTTGGCTTCTGCAAGACAAAAAAAATTCACGTAACAGTTGTGTGGGTGTGATGGTGACACACCCACCTTGGATCTTGACAGCTGCAACCCCCCCATCTTGTCCCCTAGTTCCTCTTCCACTTTGTCCCTTAGAATACATAGCTGTGGGACAGGAGGGCGGTGCACACACAACAACAGGGTAAGCGAAACTACTTTGGGCCAAAAAGAAACAAAAGTTGGCTTGTTCTTAGTGCCCACCTCCATTTCAAAACACGATAGCAAACACTGCAGATGATGTTAATGTTAACAAGATGTTGCACCCAGTGATCTCATCCAAGTGTAAAATAAGGTACCGAGGGACTACAATCCCTCCACTAATACATGTAGTTCCAGCCTGCACGTAGCCTCCCACCCACAGGTAACAAACCCTGATCACATATTTTCAAGTCACCAACTACCGCACATTATCACTGCCCATAATTTATTAAATATGGTTATTACTACCATAGAAATACGTATCACTATTTTAAAACTGCCCAATCATCATTTAACGTACTAAAAATTACATATCCATCATGTGAATGGTTAAAATATTTGCATTTAGACTATAGTGTACTGAAATCTCGCAATCTGGTCAATTGTAGGTATCTTAGTGCAGAGGGGACCCCATCTTCCGGCACTTAAGAGTACCCGCCATACCTTTATTGGCTGCTACGTATGTGTTGCTATAGTCTATCAGTTAGATGCTGAAGCCATCACGATCCAGTGATTTAGAACCCCTCAAGATGCTACAGCCCAGGGACCACGAGGACATAGATCCCTTGGTTTCAGTGTCTAACTATTACATAATGCATTAGTTAGACTGTGGCTTTAATGCATCGCAGCTGTTTCACATCAGTAACCAGTACATGGAACGCAACATTGGTAGTGTTATGTTTGTTTACGCACTACGCAATGCTGACTTAACATTATGAAATTATGTATGCCTTGCGTTACAGCAATTATTAGGTATTGTTGGCAGCTAAACCGTTAATATCATACTATGTACCAGATTCATAGGGACCATTATATTACCCTGTATTACTGCTTCATGTGTGCTCACCCCTTTGCAAGAACACTAGGCCCAGGAAATAACGACACAAAATGATTAATATTTTCCACCTTGGAATAAACCCTGTTATGACACAACTAAACATTTGAGAACAACATCAATCCTCATATGTACCAACAGCTAATCCAAGTCTGATTGACCAATCAGAAGTCCTTCCCTAAAGCTGCCATCTCTTAATCCCAATTATGTTTACATTACTACAATATATTAGCGCAGACACCACCCACCTTTCTCCTAGTACTGGGAGAAGACACTACTGGGCCTGATGCATTGTACTCAGGGGGGGTGAAGTCATCCTCATTGTCCACACTTATGGACAAAGACCCCGCCCGTGCATCGTTGAGCGTCCTGTGCACAGCCTCCAGCTGAGCGTTGTAGAGCACAGCCTTCAGGTCTGCACCAGTGAACCCCTCCGTTATGTCGGCCAGGGCAGCGAAGTCCACATCAGACGCCAGAGGCAGGTCCTTGCTAAGGGCCTCTAGAATATCCTCCCGCTCCTCCTGCACAAGGAAATAATAAAATTAAAAACAACCTTTCGACGGCCCAATTCAGATGCATTAGTAGTTGGAAATGTAGGCAGACATATAGCATGTGGGGAGGGTACCATACATACATAGGCAGACATATAGCACGTGGGGAGGGTACCATACATACATAGGCAGACATATAGCACGTGGGGAGGGTACCATACATACATAGGCAGACATATAGCACGTGGGGAGGGTACCATACATACATAGGCAGACATATAGCACGTGGGGTGGGTACCATACATACATAGGCAGACATATAGCACGTGGGGAGGGTACCATACATACATAGGCAGACATATAGCACGTGGGGAGGGTACCATACATACATAGGCAGACATATAGCACGTGGGGAGGGTACCATACATACATAGGCAGACATATAGCACGTGGGGAGGGTACCATACATACATAGGCAGACATATAGTATGTCGGGTGGGTACCATACATACATAGGCAGACATATAGCACGTGAGGAGGGTACCACACATACATAGACAGACATATAGCATGTGGGGAGGGTACCATACATACATAGGCAGACATATAGCATGTGGGGAGGGTACCACACATACATAGGCAGACATATAGCACGTGGGGAGGGTACCATACATACATAGGCAGACATATAGCACGTGGGGAGGGTACCATACATACATAGGCAGACATATAGCACGTGGGGAGGGTACCATACATACATAGGCAGACATATAGCACGTGGGGAGGATACCATACATACATAGGCAGACATATAGCACGTGGGGTGGGTACCATACATACATAGGCAGACATATAGCACGTGGGGAGGGTACCATACATACATAGGCAGACATATAGCACGTGGGGAGGATACCATACATACATAGGCAGACATATAGCACGTGGGGAGGGTACCACACATACATAGGCAGACATATAGCACGTGGGGTGGGTGTACCACACATACATAGGCAGACATATAGTATGTCGGGTGGGTACCATACATACATAGGCAGACATATAGTATGTCGGGTGGGTACCATACATACATAGGCAGACATATAGCATGTGGGGAGGGTACCATACATACATAGGCAGACATATAGTATGTCGGGTGGGTACCATACATACATAGGCAGACATATAGCACGTGGGGAGGGTACCATACATACATAGGCAGACATATAGCACGTGGGGAGGGTACCATACATACATAGGCAGACATATAGCACGTGGGGAGGGTACCATACATACATAGGCAGACATATAGCACGTGGGGAGGGTACCATAGGCAGACATATAGCACGTGGGGAGGGTACCATACATACATAGGCAGACATATAGCACGTGGGGAGGGTACCATACATACATAGGCAGACATATAGCACGTGGGGAGGGTACCATACATACATAGGCAGACATATAGCACGTGGGGAGGGTACCATACATACATAGGCAGACATATAGCACGTGGGGTGGGTACCATACATACATAGGCAGACATATAGCACGTGGGGAGGGTACCATACATACATAGGCAGACATATAGCACGTGGGGAGGGTACCATACATACATCGGCAGACATATAGCACGTGGGGAGGGTACCATACATACATAGGCAGACATATAGCACGTGGGGAGGGTACCATACATACATAGGCAGACATATAGTATGTCGGGTGGGTACCATACATACATAGGCAGACATATAGCACGTGAGGAGGGTACCACACATACATAGACAGACATATAGCATGTGGGGAGGGTACCATACATACATAGGCAGACATATAGCATGTGGGGAGGGTACCACACATACATAGGCAGACATATAGCACGTGGGGAGGGTACCATACATACATAGGCAGACATATAGCACGTGGGGAGGGTACCATACATACATAGGCAGACATATAGCACGTGGGGAGGGTACCATACATACATAGGCAGACATATAGCACGTGGGGAGGATACCATACATACATAGGCAGACATATAGCACGTGGGGTGGGTACCATACATACATAGGCAGACATATAGCACGTGGGGAGGGTACCATACATACATAGGCAGACATATAGCACGTGGGGAGGATACCATACATACATAGGCAGACATATAGCACGTGGGGAGGGTACCACACATACATAGGCAGACATATAGCACGTGGGGTGGGTGTACCACACATACATAGGCAGACATATAGTATGTCGGGTGGGTACCATACATACATAGGCAGACATATAGCACGTGGGGTGGGTACCATACATACATAGGCAGACATATAGTATGTCGGGTGGGTACCACACATACATAGGCAGACATATAGCATGTGGGGAGGGTACCATACATACATAGGCAGACATATAGTATGTCGGGTGGGTACCATACATACATAGGCAGACATATAGCACGTGGGGTGGGTACCACACATACATAGGCAGACATATAGCACGTGGGGTGGGTACCATACATACATAGGCAGACATATAGCACGTGGGGTGGGTACCATACATACATAGGCAGACATATATAGCTACCATACATACATAGGAGGATACACATGTATATAGGAAACTAAGTAACGACACATTTAAACCTCAGCTAGAAATAACTACAGCCTCGATAGATATGAAATGTCTTGGACAATGGTCATCCCAACCCCATCAAGCCACACCGGCACTATGAGCTACCTTGGTAGGAATGTCGCACAGCAGGTTTCGGTCAATTCTACCCGGCCGCAGGAGTGCTGGGTCAATAAGGTCAGGCCTACTGGAGGCAGCAAGGACGTAAACACCTGAGTGATACAGATACTGAAATTAAAAGTGTGCAGTGAGTGACCTTATACTCACCTTGGAAGGACTCCACTCCATCGAGCTGGGTAAGCAGCTGGTTAACAACTCGGTCCGTAACACCTGTCCGATCATGACCTCGTCTACAAAAAGATGGGGGAGAAAAGAAAAAGTAAAAAAAAAATGTTTCCACCCGGGATCGAACCGGGGACCTTGCGCGTGTGAGGCGCACGTGATAACCGCTACACCATGGAAACTCAGTTACTGAAGAGCTTTACCTGGGTGCTAGTGAATCGAACTCATCGAAAAACAGGATACAAGGCTTTGCTGACTGTGCCCTGTGTAACATATCATGAATACGTTTCTCACTATACTGTTACGCGTACACACCTTGTAAAAAGATTCCTAATTGCTTGTTCACTGGCTCCAATGTACTTGTTGAGCAGTTCAGGACCCTGTACAATAAACCAGTGGATGCTTATAGGAGGAGGGTGTACTACATGTAGTTCAATGACTACAGGAACATGAATATGCAACAGTATTAAAAATTGTATGTATATCTGTGTATTACTATTAAATTTGAATTTAACAACTGAACTTTTAATCTCAGACACTTAAAGACTTTGGCACACATTCCGGATTTCATTGCTTTGATATTCAACAGGCAAAGCCCTCTTAACATGGTTGAGACAGGCATCAGAATAAAAGTCAGATTGTAGATCACACCCTTGTAGAAGCTTCCTCCCAGTTGGCCTCCTGACTCACCACCCAAACATGCAGGCCCAAGTCTGTAGTCCTGAATGACAACTGTGGCAGGATAAACTTACATCTAGTGAAAGTGAATGCCACTGCCACCCTCTCAAGATGCATTCAGTTTTACCTGATATGTGATTATTATACATAACTAATTAATGTTTAGTGTGTTATAGACTATTAGTAAATGAGTACTTAGATGTAATGCTGTGTATGTACCATTCATAATTAATTAGCTAGTAATTAATTAGCTAGCTTATTAAAAAAGCTCTAATCGGTTAAAAAGGCAGTTACATGCATTTATCAGGTATGCAACCATTGCACACTTAGAGTGGTGCACGGAGACACAACATGCCCTACCTTGATGCTAACAACATGCCCTTACCTTGATGCTAACAACATGCCCTACCTTGATGCTAACAACATGCCCTACCTTGATGCTAATAACATGCCCTACCTTGATGCTAACAACATGCCCTACCTTGATGCTAACAACATGCCCTACCTTGATGCTAACAAAGTTGAGCTGGAACTCTTTGGCCACAGCTCCAGCCAACAGAGTCTTCCCCGTACCAGGTGGACCATACAGAAGTACTCCAGATCTTTGCCGAATGGGACATTGACTAAAAATGCGTGCATACTGGAAGTGTGTGTGTGTGTGTGTGTGTGTGTGTGTGTGTGTGTGTGTGTGTGTGTGTGTGTGTGTGTGTGTGTGTGTGTGTGTGCACATGTGAAATATAACACATTGTTGGGAACAGATCACATGAGCACCACAACACCTTGTGAGGCCACTGCAGTGTCTCCTTCAATATCTGCTTCACCTCTGCAAGCCCTCCAACATGCTCAAAGCTAACTGATCCAGATGAGTGGAGGGACAAACCCTTCAATGAAAGAGGTACAAAACCCTTAATTGCCCTTCTGAAGTCGTCCAAGATCAGACTAGGTTCTGAAGTTCTCTTCAAAGTTCCAACATCATTTAAGCTCAGATGGGCCCTAATTGTCGCCATGGAGGCGCTTGACAGAGTCACACTGCTGTCCTTTTTGCGAGCACTTGACGAGTCACTCAGGTTGAGGGACAGATCCTTAGGCCTGAGGGACTGCTGAGTCGCTGAAGTGGAGGGTTCCATCGTCATGGAGACCACGTCCGTGTCATCCTCACTGGCTGTGGACTCCTTTTGGATTGTACGTCGTCGTATCATGAAAGGGGACTCTGTGACAGGAATCTCTGGACAAACAGTTCTTAGCAGACAGTGGTTAATAGCACGGCCAACCAGGGAGACCAGGTCCCCAGCTTGGCAACCCTCAGTCATCAGACCGAGAGCACTGTGGGAGTGGGAAGTGGTGGGTGTGGTGAGGAGTGTGGAAGTGGGAAGTGGTGGGTGTGGTGAGGTGTGGGAGTGGGAAGTGGTGGGTGTGGTGAGGAGTGTGGGAGTGGGAAGTGGTGGGTGTGGTGAGGTGTGGGAGTGGGAAGTGGTGGGTGTGGTGAGGAGTATGGGAGTGGGAAGTGGTGGGTGTGGTGAGAAGTGTGGGAGTGGAAAGTGATGGGTGTGGTGAGGAGTGTGGGAGTGGTGAGGAGTGTGGGAGTGGTAAGAGGGAAGGGGTGGAAGAGGGAAGGTGGTGAGTGGTGGGAGTAAGGAGTGAGCAGTAGGAGGGGGTGAGAAGATCAGCATGCACACAAGTGCAGGTCAAACATACATTGTAAATGGACAGATATGCAATATGTACATGTACACCACGCAGAGTATACATGTATATAACATATGTGAACCTGTTTACTAGCCATGGGTTTTTATATGTATATCTGTCATCCTGGCTGACTCCCCCACACTAACATTACAATGTTCTCAAGAGGCACATACAGCCCCTCCTCCCCTTGGTCCATGCCATGCCCTCCTCCTCTTTATCCACACCATGCCCCTCCTCGCCTTGGTCCACACCATGCCCCTCCTCCCCTTGGTCCACACCATGCCCCTCCTCCCCTTGGTCCACACCATGCCCCTCCTCCCCTTGGTCCACACCATGCCCCTCCTCCCCTTGGTCCACACCATGCCCCTCCTCGCCTTGGTCCACACCATGCCCCTCCTCGCCTTGGCCCACACCATGCCCCTCCTCCCCTTGGTCCACACCATGCCCCTCCTCCCCTTGGTCCACACCATGCCCCTCCTCCCCTTGGTCCACACCATGCCCCTCCTCCCCTTGGTCCAAACTGTGCCCCTCCTCCCCTTGGTCCACACCGTGCCCCTCCTCCCCTTGGTCCACACCGTGCCCCTCCTCCCCTTGGTCCACACCATGCCCCTCCTCCCCTTGGTCCACACCATGCCCCTCCTCCCCTTGGTCCACACCATGCCCCTCCTCCCCTTGGTCCACACCATGCCCCTCCTCCCCTTGGTCCACACCATGCCCCTCCTCCCCTTGGTCCACACCATGCCCCTCCTCCCCTTGGTCCACACCATGCCCCTCCTCCCCTTGGTCCACACCATGCCCCTCCTCCCCTTGGTCCACACCATGCCCCTCCTCCCCTTGGTCCACACCATGCCCCTCCTCCCCTTGGTCCACACCATGCCCCTCCTCCCCTTGGTCCACACCATGCCCCTCCTCCCCTTGGTCCACACCATGCCCCTCCTCCCCTTGGTCCACACCATGCCCCTCCTCCCCTTGGTCCACACCATGCCCCTCCTCCCCTTGGTCCACACCATGCCCCTCCTCCCCTTGGTCCACACCATGCCCCTCCTCCCCTCCATGCCAATGTGAAAGACATTTTGGACCCAGTCGGCATTTGTTTTGCTGTAATCATAATAGCGACAATATGAGCAGGTAAACTTTGAAGAAAAAAAACCCCTCAAAATCACTGCCCAACATTGAAGTTAAATTTGGAGTTACTACTGTTGGCAATGTCCTTTACAAAATAGTTTATTTGCCTATCAATAAAAGAGACGTCCCTAGGGGTATCCTTTGTGACAGTTTGGTATTAACTTACTAAAAGGCTAAATAGTAGGATTTCTCCACATATTAGTTGTTCATTTCTACAGCTACAGACCTCCCTCCTCTGAACTAACCCTTTGACTCAACTCAATAGAGCCCTACCAGAATAATTACCAACCTCCAATCAGATTTATCCATATCAACATTCTTCCTTTTTGCCCTGAGAATGGCCTTAATGATTTCCTTTCTCTCAGCCTGGAAAGACGGCAGACCACATGGGTGACGCACACCTCCCCTCCCAACCACACCAGCTCACCACAGAGGGGGCTCCAATCTCAATGATCTGCTCAAAGATATGCTCCCCCCTTGCTTGCAAGAGGCCTGAGTGCAGGTGCTGCTTGGTCTGTGCCGTCGCTATGACGATAACCTTGTGCTTCTTCCTCCTTATCTCCATCAGGTACTCAATAAGAACTGGAAGACAAGATGGAAGCCATCAAGTGAGACTGGGGATGAGGTGAGGGTGAGGAAGGACGAGTTCCCATTGCTGGTCTGTGATGTCCCTCATGCCCATGTGATGTCCCTCATGCCCAGATCTGATCTATCACCACATGCAGTACACATGGTACCCCCTCCACCCCTTACTACACCCCCTCCCCCCCCACCTGCAATTGGGTACAAGATGAGAATACATGGACATCTCAGCACCTCATAATGGGGACATGAGCATCTCATAATGGGGGGACATGAGCACCTCATGGTGGATCTAATGGGGGACATGAGCACCTCACGGTGGATCTAATGGGGGACATGAGCACCTCATGGTGGACCTAATGGGGGGGACATGAGCACCTCATGGTAGACTTAATGGGGGGACATGAGCACCTCATGGTAGACTTAATGGGGGGACATGAGCACCTCAAATGTGGGGGAACATGAACCCAAACATGGGTAGATTATACTCACTCTGTGCTCTCTTGCTACTCATGATACCCTCGCCTGTGGCATCCTGCTGGCTGTCAGAGACCATTGGGGTGGCATGGTCCAGGTCGTCCAATAGGACAACTGAAGGCTGGCACAAAATGGCTTCTGAAAACTGCTCCCCAAGACGACTCTTTGTGTGCTGCGGTTTCTGACCTACAAGAGAATATGTACCAACATGGTCACCTCACGTGTGACTGTAGACAAGTGTTCTACAAGGGCATATCCAGACACACACATATAAATACACACACGCATACTAACACACACACACACGAATGCACACACACACACATACTAACACACACACACACAAATGCACACACACACGCATACTAACACACACACACACAAATGCACACACACACATGATGTATACTAACACACACACACATACTAACACACACACACACAAACACACACAAAGACACACATAATGCAAAACCACACAGAAAGACATGCAACATGCAGATACATATGTACACAAGCACCACACCCATGTAGAAGACCCTCTCCTTGCCTCTGAAAGTGGTGCAGTTTATGATGATGCAGTGGGCATAGTAAGGAGAGCCACTCACTGCCTTGCAGAACAGCTTGGCCAGACTTGTCTTCCCGCACCTGGAGGCCATCCCTGTGTCACTCCCAGAGAGCCCGGTGATGAGCAATGACCCACCTCCCCGAGGTCGATAGAAGAGGGACTTGAGGTAGCGTATGCCAACACTGAAGTGTACTTGGATGGCACTATGGAAGCAATAGGGCACACAGTGATGGCACTATGGAAGCAATAGGGCACACAGTCATGGGCGTACGCAGGGGGGGGGGGGGGGTCGATGGGTTCGAACGACCCCCCCCCCTCCCCAAAATGAGGTCACCAGTTTTTAAATGAGGTCACCAGTTTTAACTATTTATTGATTACTCCACTTGAATTTACTTTACGCGGACAGCACCCCCCCCCCCCGCTCGTTGAATCGGCCGAATCGCGTAATCCATAATTTTGCCGTGACGTAAGGTCACCTTATATAAAATTTCAACCCCCCCTTGGCCGAAGGCTGCGTACGCCCATGACAGTGATGGCACTATGGAAGCAATAGGGCACACAGTGATGGCAATATTTTTATTCTGAGTAACATTAAAGTATCAAAAAAAAATCTTGAAACCATGATGCATAGAAGACCCTTTTTCATTTCTCTAATTGTAGTCATATACCTATGTTGTGTTAAGCGTTAATTTTTATATCCATAAAAAGTTTCTGCTCTTTGTGCAGGAGGGGGCACACTATAACCTCTTGCAATGCCCTTCTCCTCCTACCCACATTTATAAGACCACTACTTATTTCACAACGACAGCCCTTATGTACAAGGGATAAGTGGCACAACACTCTAGGAACAAAGTCTTAATCACCCCCTCTAAAAAGTTTTACCCCCTCCCCCTTGAGGTTTTTTCTTGATGAAACCTGCTAAGGAGGGAGGAAATAAGGTACTTGAAGTAAATTGAATTGAAGTAAAAATGTTTGAAAAGGTTATACATGTAGACACAAGTACGACATCGTTATTTTCTTTTCTCTCTCACTGCTTGCAGTGAGAGAGAGACGGAGGAAAGAAGGAAACCTGGGAACATGACGTTGTGGGAAAGAGAGATGTGGCATAATGATGTACAATGTAAGACGGTGAGGAGACAAAGACCTCATACAGGCCTGGGACAAGGCTGTAGTTCAGGGAACGAGTTAGTAGTATACATGGGGGGGGGGGGGGAAATTTACTAAGTATACAATTACCCAGAATCTGGATAATGGCCTAGCACATGTGCACTAACGCCATGCCAGTGATCATCAGGCCATCCCCCCCCTCCAACTTTATTATAAAAACAGCCTGGAGAAGAGGCTAACACACACACACACACACACACACACACACACACACACACACACACACACACACACACATGCGCACGCATGCACACACGCATGCACGCACGCATGCACACACGCATGCACGCACGCACGCACGCACGCACACACACGCACGCACACACACACACACACACAAAATACAATCCTTACCCTAAAAACTGCTGGTCCACTTCCAGTGCAGGTGGACTTGGAGGTAAGGGTCTGGCTGTAACTGCATGCAGCAGAGATTGCTTATATTTGACAAATACGCGACGTGAGATGTCATCTAGTTTAATAACACAGACTCTGGTGGTGCCGACAGGAGTGCTTGTGTGGAGCTGCTGCTTGTCCAGTTCAACCTCATACAACTCTGTTTCAGTGCCTGTGAATATGGCCACATGACAGACCACACTAAGGCTTACTACCACCACATGACAGACCACACTAAGGCTTACTACCACCACATGACAGACCACACTAAGGCTTACTACTATCACAAGACAGACCACACTAAGGCTTACTACTATCACAAGACAGACCACACTAAGGCTTACTACTATCACAAGACAGACCACACTAAGGCTTACTACTATCACATGACAGACCACACTAAGGCTTACTACTATCACATGACAGACCACACTAAGGCTTACTACTATCACATGACAGATCACATGACTAAGGCTTAAGTACTAAGACCACATGATTGACCAACATACTAAGGCTTAGGTTATACTAACACACATTACAACAGCCCTGAGTCATCCCTCTTCCCCCTCCCATTCAGCTGCATCCCTCTTCCCCCTCCCATCCAGCCACGTCCCTCTTCCCCCTCCCACCCAGCCGCATCCCTCTCCCCCTCCCACCCAGCCGCATCCCTCTTCCCCCTCCCACCCAGCCGCATCCCTCTTTCCCTACCAATTTATGCAACTGAATACACACACAGCACACACCATTTTTTCCTGTTACAAGAGGAATGAGCATGCCATCAGTTAGACCACACCCAGCCTCTTGGGCCTCTACCCATGCCTTGAATGCCTTTGTCAGCTCCATCCTCCCAGGCTCCGCCTTCCTTGGTTCAGACTTCACATTCTGAAATAGAACATACTCAACATACAAGACTGCACAACTTCTCCCTCCATGCAACCCTCCCCTCCCTTTATCCCTCCCCTCCATGCAACCCTCCCCTCCATGCAACCCTCCCCTCCCTTTATCCCTCCCCTCCATGCAACCCTCCCCTCCCTTTATCCCTCCCCTCCATGCAACCCTCCCCTCCCTTTATCCCTCCCCTCCATGCAACCCTCCCCTCCCTTTATACCAAGTGGTCTTTCCCTCACTACTATACGCACTCACTTAAATAATACCCTCACCTCCCCACCCACCTCCCCCATACCACTACCTCCCCCTCCCAATATTCCCACCTCCTCCTACCTCGCTAGGCTCCACTGGACACAGGTACACAGTACTCCCAGGCGTCACCCTGGCCAGCTGCATCTTCACAACAAAGCAGGCTCCAATGCAAAGCTGCTGGCGCACCGCCTCGCTCATCAGGATGTGACCTGTCTTCACCTCTAATTCAGGGACCACCCCAGGGGTGCCCTCCCCCAAAGCCTGACCCAATGCCAGGCTTACCGTGGGAGAAGAGGGGCCGTTCCCCGAGGTCTGATTGGATGTGGCTTCCTTACTTGAAAAGCTGACCCTGGTGGCAAACTTCAACCTTGCCACCACCCTGAAAGGTTCAGAGGAGGTGGACTGGACAGACAGTGGGGGCTCTGAGGACTGGCTTCTTGAGCTATCCAGGTCCACCGAGGGCTCCTGGGTGCGTGGAGCTGTGGGGATCTTGGCAGTGCTAGACTCTGGCCGTCCCAACATGGTGTTGGTTAGCAACACCCACAGTTGGGTCTGCGTCTCCTGACACCGTGAGAACAGCTCTGGAAAAGACGACGGATGCACGTACACTGCAAACAGCTCCTTCTCTGGCCACAGTCGCGCGCAGGAGGCAAGAGGTTGGACTCTGAGGAACGACTCCAGGTGAGGGAGTGGTGGGGGTGAGGGCTGACGGCTCTGAAACGTGCCCGACTTGAGGTCCACTTCAGACACGGACCTGTACTTCTTGTGGCCAATGTGACCAGCACCCCTCTTAGAGTCGGATATGGGCACTGTCTTAGGAGGATCAGGTGACGACGACCTTGGCGATACATTTGAATCCCTCCCCGAGCCAAGTAACCACTGGGCCAAGCTAGAGATGCTGTGGCCGAGGTACCCGCCAATCACATCGGGACTGTTCAGCTCGGAAGCACTGTCAGAGATGATGTCCCCCACATAGATGCTGGATGAGCTGCTAGAGGAACTGGTGCGAGAGACTCCACCACCTCCCCCACCACCGCCCCCACCACCCCGCCAGAACTGGTTCTTGAAGTCCCACCTGGTCTTGGTGGTGCCGTCTTCATCGCTTACAGGTGTGCTGCTGAAGCCCGAGGTGGTGGTCGCAGAGGAGGAGGAGGAGGAGGACAGGCTATTACCACCCCCACCTGGCAATATCTCCACTGTTGTGTGGTTGTCAATAAGGACCCACTTGGCTGCAGGTTCTGTCTTGACTGACGAGAGAAGCATTTTCACCCACTCAAAAACACGCAGAGTAGACTATTTTTGTTGACAGATTACTTACACACATGTACAGGGATGGCCAAGTTGTCTATCCATATGGGAATGCGTATACCCCCAGAGCTCGACACCACTCTGATTTTCATCAGCATCTCGTACTCGATCTTCTCGTGATTTTGTACCTACAAGAAAGCAAAAGAGCCACAAGGATACACAACTACTAGTAGTAAGCCAAACTGAACGCAAACTTAAGTGGAAAGCAATTTGCACGTACATGGAGTATTTACCCTTGTGATGTAAACAATTATTAAAGGGGTGTCTCCTCTCCCTCACTCCCTCCCTCTCTCTCTCTATCTATCTTTCTCCCTCTCTCTCGCTCTCTCTCTCTCCCTTTCTCTATTACCAGTATGTCGAATTCCTGTGGATTCGTGGGCTCCAAATAGAGTCTAACACACCTCTCAATGGTCATGATCTGCTGCACGCTGACCTGTACATTGGACAGGAGACACAGTAAAACACACCGCCATACCTAGTCATGGCGCTTACGTCTGTATCTTTCACGATGAATCCGAGGTACTGCGCAAATGTTGAGTCTATTTCCAAGTACCTATCTTTTGAAAATCCTGGCGGAACCTTATCGACTGGAAGAGCTTTTGGCGAAAGGGTTGTGAGAAACGACGTTCCAGTTCCATCTAATAATTTCACCGCTACTATCACTAGCCCATCCTACATACATAAAGTAACGGGGCGAAAGGCGCATGGAAATGTACTTAGAACGGAAAGGAGCCGGTCTAGTTTACCCGCACTTACTTCGGTTGCGCACAGCTTGCTTTTCCATGCTTTCACTCCATGTAGAAAGCAGTCTTTGTGCGTAGCAGTGAACAGTTTTTCAACATACTCTGTCATTACTTCGGACCTCGTTCCCAGTGAGGAATGGAACGATATACAATGTAGTAGGCGGGTCTTTGCATTTGCTCCCCGCCTAGTCTCGTACTCAGACCCGGGGATCATGCACAAAATGGAGGGATGGTCGTGGGCCTCGTGGCTGCATTTTTATCGTGTAAATTAACTAAATTACTGTTTGTGTTGGCCGAATACCGGTATACATCCATATGCCCTGAAGTCATGCTTAGATCCTTTCATTGTTGTTGATGGCCCTTCGTATACAGCGAAGCATACTTAAGTGCTAAAGTAATTGTTTTTTGTTTTTTGTTTTTTTTTTTGTTTTTTTTTTTTCCATTTTGAGAAGGGGAGACGTGTCCCGCACCATTGAACTGTATAGAGAGTTATTTCGAATCGAATACCCCGCGAATCAGGCGACTATGTTTTGGCTGCCGCCGCTGCTCATGCAGGTCGACTAGTATTTTGATTATTGACCTATCTTATCATGCAGAGATGCGTATCATATGTATGTACCTATACGGCCATGCATGGTGCGATTTTATATATAAATCCCTGGACACCTGATGAGTGATGAAACTATACTACTACTGAGTCATCCGATCAATAATGCCAGTACATGATACAAATGATCGATCAGTTATGCCAATGAATGACTGATGCCATGCAGCATCGCTTTCACGAACAATGATGCGTGGTACAATGTACAGATCGTCATGTATCTCGTTCACGCATACCCTCTATTGTCGTTCAAATAGTGACTACAATGCAACAACAGTGGTATACATTTCAAAAGCATCTAGTTTCATCAAAGCTATACAGGTGTGCAGGATGGTCGATGCATGGACTGAATAATAAGTGATTCAAGTGAACATTGAATTGGCACTTTCATCACATCACTTTCCAGTATATCCAGTCCAGCCCTTCGTAAAGTCCGTCTCCATTTACCCCACAACACACTTGGACACCTGCAAGGTGGGTGATAGTCTAATTAAAAGATGCAAACCAAGGATGTAGGCGGTGCTTAAACTGTGGCAAAAAATAAATAAATAAATTTATACGTACGCCATGATCTTTGAGTCATTGTATCAAGGCCCAGCTTATTAGCGATCTCGTCATTCGACATCGTGCCGGGGAGGTCCGACTTGTTAGCCAAAACTAGCAAAACCTGTTCTTCCAGGTTTTGAGACGACAACACTTTGTGCAGCTCATCTCGGGCCTCTGACAGCCGTTCGCGGTCCGAGCTGTCGAGCACGAATACGATGGCGTCGATAGCTTGTTGTTGATAGAACTGCCACATCGGTCGCTTTAGATAGGGTATAGGGGAAGGAAGCGTGGGAGGGACAGGCAACCTCCGCCATTGCTATACACACTCATTATCGTGTGCTTACCGACTTGTTCTTGCCGCTAACGTCCCAAATTTCAAATGAAACTCGTCGATACATAATGGTCTCCACATTAAACCCTGCATGTCAGTTACAAACCCTTTTAATATCAGCGCGCACATTTGCCAATCAACGGAACTCGCCTATCGTTGGTATAGTGGTGACGAATTCTCCTAGCTTGAGATTGTACAGGATGGTCGTTTTTCCGGCCTCTTCCAGTCCTTGTACAAAGAGAACGAAGCCCCCGGTCACGGTTACCTTCACGCAAGCCCCTCCCCCAAGATGCCACCTTACCAATCATGAGGCAGCTGATTCGCCTCCTCCCGCAGCAAGCACCGCCCATTCTGCCTTCCCCCCAAAAAACCTACAATCAACTGGATACAGGCACACTCATAACGGCAATACCGTGTCAGCCGGAAATAAGCATATTACGTCATTGGGCTAACGAATAAGTTTATGAGTATTGATTTTTATTTGGGGAAAAAAACTGCGATCCTAGGCCTCCGTATATCTATCCACGTATGTATCACAGGCCATGGAAGGCTTCAAACATGTATTTATAGCCGGCACCATGATCCTCTTCTCAGTAAACAAGGACATAAATGGATTGGAAACTTGATTTTACTGTTAGGTTACTGATGGCTTATGGCCTCTTGCTCAATGCATGCATCAGTAATTCAGTATAAAAGCAAAGTTACCCCTAAATGTTTGGATTTAGGTTGAGAATACGTTCCACTGACTAGTAGTTAAGATCTTTGAACATCGGGCGTCCTCGCGCGAGCGGCTATATGGTTAAGTTAACACTAATTGATACTTCCACACCTTCCACAGCATTGTCAGGGGCGGATCCATGCAGGATTTCTGGAGTGGGGGGGGGGGGGGGGGGGTTATAACTATATTCACAAGTGGGGGTGGGTACAGGGTCTGGGGGAACGCTGTAAGCTCCTCCAGTGGGGTCGCCCCAGCTAGCGGCTTTTTTACTTTTGCGTTCATTTAGCATGAAAATAAACATACTTTTAAAATATGAATAACTAGCAAGCGGCGCAATATATATTCGGATTGATTATGCACCTACCAATGGTAAGTGCGACCCCCCCCTCCCCCCCCCCCCCAATCCGGGACATAATAATAGGAGATTAGTGGGGGATTAACATTTGACCATTGTTGCTACCAGCACGCGTACGGGGGATTTGACATTGGGTGTGGTCAACAGCAAATGGCGCTGCGAATTGACCAGTTATTAACCCTCAACCGTGGGGCGTTTGATTTAAATCCCGGATATCGATGGGGGGGGGGGGGGGGGGGGGGGGGGGGGGGGGGGGGGTCGCACTTAGGTGCATTAATATAGAAGCCTGCGCGGATATGGATAGCGAATATAAAGTGGTGACGCAAAGCCATTGTGACTAAACGACACAACGTTTTGCCTTTAATTATAAACTCTACCTGTATCCTGAGGAAAACTCAGTATCTTCTTTTGATCGCTTACTTCCTGCTCAGGAGCACCTCTTGTCTCAAAACATATGTTGTCTTAGATGGCTGTCCGCGTGCTTTAGTTTTAATTATGACGTAGAGGGGCGATTTGCTATGAGAGAACTCGGCGAAGAAGCCTTGAGAAGATTTTTGTGTCTCTCTTTCAGTGTTATTCCTCTGCTGTACTAGTCTCGCAAGCCAGACGTAGAGATATATATACGACTGGGGACGAGAAATGCATATCTGGAAGTACATGTACATCAGAACGTTTCACCCGTCCCCAGTCCACTCGCGTCGTACTAATGTTCGTCGGCGTGGTAATTATTATAAGGCCGATACTCTTGGAGGGTATTGATTATAGGATTTGACCCCGATTTACACGAAGCTAGGTCTTTAATATAAACGCTGTCCGCTTTCAAGTTCTAATGAGACTCCTGACGATCGGATCTTGTCATTATCGAATAGAGTTTGTTTGATGTCTTATACATGTCTGTAGGTTATTGAACAATGCACACACACACACACACACACACACACACACACACACACACACACACACACACACACACACACACACACACACACACACACACACACACACACACACACACACACACACACACACACACACACACACACACACACACACACACACACACACACCTACACACACACACACACTCACACACCATAGATAATAGAATAAAGGATTGGAAACGGTGAAGATTACGGGATTCATCCGTATTTCGTAATTCCGTAAATTTGTGTTCCTAAGGCAGCGTTGTCTGCTATATACGATCCTTTGAAGCGCTATTTTGATGACGAGATGGAGTTAGACACGCATAGAATGAAGCTGTCTAAAAAATCAGCCAAAGTCATACAAGTACTTGACCCAAGTGCCAATGACCATGCACCATGATGGCTAACTAGAACAAGCGCGCACAAAAGCTTTGTCGAGAAAGTAGATACAAGCTTTATGCTCTTTAAAACACTTTCTTTGAAGGCCTCCAGTTTTTTACGATTCCCCATTGATTTTTTTGTTATTGGGATTTTCTCTTCCTATTCTTGTGCGATCGACCCAACGAAGCTTGCTAGCCATTTGCTACTGTAACACATACACAACATACAAGAGATATTGATCACGCCACTGTATATGTATATCTGATTCAATATATGCACTCAAATACTCTAGAATCCAAACCACTTTTGAGGGAAAATTACACAAAAGGTACGCTTTTGGACATCATAAGCGGACAAATTCCCGATCTACGACGTCAAACCCCTTCATAGAGACTCCTAAACATTACAACGCCACACTACCTACTACGTACTCTATATGTGAACTCATAAAATGGATTTACAATGTTGCTAGTGTCCAGGAAAATCACACAACCACTACCCGATCAGGTTGCAGCTACGCTCGCTGTTGCCTCGGCTGAGACGTCTGTAAAAGAATAGCTATATGCTTTTTGGGTGTCAAAAAGGTTGTTCTCATGCAGTAAAAAGTTAAACGACACTAAAGAAGCTCTTTAAGGAAGGATGCTCAATAGCTCACACGCCCACTAGTCTCGGCCCCAGACCCAACGGACGCAGCTGCGGATGGATTACATCACCGCTACGCGTGACGCGTAGCGGTGATGTAATCCATCCGCAGCTGCGTCCGTTGGGTCTGGGGCCGAGACTACACGCCCACTACAAGATTCAATGCGAAGCACGGTCATGTAACGGAACGTGACGTCACGTAAATGTATATAATCCCTTTATTCTATTATCTATGCACACACACACGTCTACATGTAATGATAAGGAAAAATGAAATACTATATTTGGCACACATCTGTAGGCATTACGTTATTCGTGTGCTAAATATAGGACTTTTCGAATTCCATTTTTCCTTTATTAGACCCTTTTTATTAAACCACTACATGTATTGCCTTCAAATCAAATCCTATATACCACCAAATTCCTCACAGAGAATGCTTTTATTTACTTGTTTCATTAGTTTTGTGTATAGATTTTTATTAATGATGCTCAAAGCAATTACAAATGACGGGGATAATAATTGTATATATAATCGCAGCAATTTTAATATTTCTAGTTTTCTTATAGGCCTACACAATTCAATCAGTTGTCAAATGTGATACAACCTGTGTATCTGACCCTGAAGATAATAGGAGGATTCATTCTAAAGCTAATGGCGCAATTGCCACACATTACAAGTATCCAAGGAGGAGGAGGAGGAGGAGGAGGAGAAGGAGGAGGAGGAGGAGAAGGAGGAGAAGGAGGAGGAGGAGGAGTGCATTAAAGTTAAATACAACTTGGAATGTACTATGCACATTTAACAGTACAGACATCTATTGGTCACAAGAAAGGATACCACCCAACCAAGTACACAGAATACTCCACAAGACTGTACATTCACTGCACTGTTACGACTGAACACAATACATCTATTTCAAAATGCTGCTTGCTACAACCACAGCGAGATGTGTATAGTACAAACCAAGGAAAAAAAAAAATCTAAGCAGCATGGTCAACAAACAAAACAAAATCCTATCACACTCTGCTCTCTCTCACACACACAATCTTTAATGTTTAGTGCTCTGAATATTTCAAGGGAGGGGCTCGTTGGTGGGCACCCAAATATGGCTTCCAGACTGGTCCTGTATCACGTTCTTGACTGCAGTGTAGATATCGTTCACTGAGTCTCCGCTTACAACAGCTGTGTAAAGAGAGAGCAGAGGTAACACAAGGTTTGTGTATGCGCATGGTTAATTAACATGGGAAGAGTGGGGGTGGGATGAGGAAGTATGGAGCTGGGAAGGGTTGGGTGAGGACCCACAACAAGGAAGTGCTTAGATCAAGCCAGCATAAACCTAATAAGTCATAAAGTAAAGGAAAACCTACACACACATATACACACATAATCAACAAGGGAACTGGACAGTCCACAGGTATACATCACAAAAGAACATTTAACCCACTGGACAGTTCACAGATATACACATCCATAAGTTGTACTCACTGCGAGCGCAAATTATGCCACATGCAAGATACTACAATGCACTGAAAGATCTTCTGAGTGGTGCAGCCATTAAGGGTGTTACCATAATAAATTTCCCACTGCAACTATACACTGTACTAACTAAACACTTTATTTGGTTTTACTAACATGTGAAGTATTCTACAAACTCTTGTTCAATCTTTACACCCTTCTCCAGAGTCTGTTGGCACTGCTCCTGTGTTCCCTTTGAAACAGTACTGGATGAATGAAACGAGTACATGTAAGCAAAAGAAGTGAAGATGTATCCAATCTAAGCTTCCGGTCCACTAAACCCTCCAGTGTTGTTCATCTGACCCAACAGACTTACTGTATTACTTCCCAGGTGTTAGGCCTGATGCAGATTGCAATGGGATGAAGATCAGCCATCTGAAGGCGTCTAATGGCGTAGCCACTTACACCAAGAATGCAGTGCTTGCCCTGCACAGTGGTGGTGTGGAGGGGAGGGTGGGAGGAGTAGGAGGAGAAAGGCAGACATACCAAACTTATCATGGCCACTCTCGAAGCAGAACTCTCAACAGACCTGTTCTGCAACTTCCTGCACAGCCTTGATGCTGGTGCCGTAGAGATTGTCTTTGTAGCGGCCAGCCTCTATGAACAGGTGAGCCTGGATGTCCTTCTCCATTTGCTCAACGCTCTGAACAAAGTGGTAGTCCTTCCCATTCACTTCTCCATCTCGAGGAGGGCGTGTGGTGTCTGGAATGGGGAACAGTCACTACAATGAATATGCACACCTACACTTCCAAGCCCACACCCTCACCTATACTTCAAGCCCACACCCTCACCTATACTTCAAGCCCACACCCTCACCTATACTTCAAGCCCACACCCTCACCTACACTTCCAAGCCCACATCTTCACACCTACACTTCCAAGCCCACACCCTCACCTATACTTCAAGCCCACACCCTCACCTACACTTCAAGCCCACACCCTCACCTATACTTCAAGCCCACACCCTCACCTACACTTCAAGCCCACACCCTCACACCTACATTTCAAGCCCACACCCTCACCTACACTTCAAGCACACCTACACTTCAAGCCCACACCCTCACCTATACTTCAAGCCCACACCCTCACCTACACTTCAAGCCCACACCTTCACCTACACTTCAAGCCCACACCCTCACCTACACTTCAAGCCCACACCTTTACCTACACTTCAAGCCCATACCCTCACACATACACTTCTATACAATTTGCTTTAAAGCACTAAAAGCTTGAATACCATAACACCTTTCTTATTTAACAAACCTGTGCTTGAATGTAGTAATCCACCAGAATACAATTTGCACCAGCCCTTACCACACTCATCAGATATCCTTTCCCCATCTAGGCACAGATGTACATATCCCACATATCCCACACTCACCACATATCCCACACTCATCACATATCCCACACCCCTTCACATACACACATGCACACTCACGTGGCACGCAGCCTGCAAATTTGTCCGGGAACTCCTGAACCAGCATATCATTGATCTCCTCCTTCAAGGGTCCAAGGATGATGACTGGCCGAGCATACCCCCCTATGTTGGCAAACATAGCAAATGTGACTACACCCCTGCCACAAATATGTCCACACCCCTGCTACAAATGTGACCACACCCCTCCCACAAATGTGACCACACCCTCCCACAAAACTCACTCTGCTCCAGTTTAACAGGTTCATAGGTTGGAATATGTTCTTCTTCAACAGCTGCACATCATTGTCCAGGGGGGGAGAGAGAAATATAGTGTGTCAGACATCAGCATGTAAGGCAGTGGGGATAACAGCATGTAAGGCAGCGGGGATAACAGCATGTAAGGCAGCGGGGATAACAGCATGTAAGGCAGCGGGGATAACAGCATGTAAGGCAGCGGGGATAACAGCATGTAAGGCAGCGGGGATAGCAGCATGTAAGGCAGCGGGGATAACAGCATGTAAGGCAGCGGGGATAACAGCATGTAAGGCAGCAGGGATAACAGCATGTAAGGCAGCGGGGATAACAGCATGTAAGGCAGCGGGGATAACAGCATGTAAGGCAGCGGGGATAACAGCATGTAAGGCAGTGGGGATAACAGCATGTAAGGCAGCGGGGATAACAGCATGTAAGGCAGCGGGGATAGCAGCATGTAAGGCAGCGGGGATAACAGCATGTAAGGCAGCCCTGCTCGGGGATAACAGCATGTAAGGCAGCCCTGCTCGGGGATAACAGCATGTAAGGCAGCCCTGCTCGGGGATAACAGCATGTAAGGCAGCCCTGCTCGGGGATAACAGCATGTAAGGCAGCCCTGCTCGGGGATAACAGCATGTAAGGCAGCGGGGATAACAACATGTAAGGCAGTGGGGATAACAGCATGTAAGGCAGTGGGGATAACAGCATGTAAGGCAGCGGGGATAGCAGCATGTAAGGCAGCGGGGATAACAGCATGTAAGGCAGCGGGGATAACAGCATGTAAGGCAGCCCTGCTCGGGGATAACAGCATGTAAGGCAGCGGGGATAACAACATGTAAGGCAGCGGGGATAACAGCATGTAAGGCAGCGGGGATAGCAACATACACTTAGGCTCTTCTGATTGTGCTGCACTGGTAACAGATGCCTCAGAAACCTTCTTGATGAACGGCAGCTTCATGGACAGCTTAAAGCTGCTCCTTCTTGATCCAGAGGTCTTCTGTTGGTGCCCAAAGGATATTTGGGGGGGGGGGGGGGAGAGACCTCATACTTGAAACGCAATGCCCTTATCTGACATGCATACAGAATTGGCACACTTTTACCTCACCAGCTCCTCCCTCCCCCTCCACTGAACTTTCCGACCCCCACTAGGCTCCTCCTCCCACCCTTATCAGGCTCTCCCTCCCACCCTCACTAGGCTCCTCCTCCCACCCTTATCAGGCTCTCCCTCCCACCCTCACTAGGCTCCTCCTCCCACCCTTATCAGGCTCTTCCTCCCACCCTCACTAGGCTCCTCCTCCCACCCTTATCAGGCTCTCCCTCCCCTCCACATACCCTGTCCAGACCAGAAGGCTCGGGGGCCTTGGTGAACTTAACATTCTTCTGATTGGCTCGAGCCCGACGCTCAATCCTGAAATGTAAATATGTACATTAACAAGACATCAAAGGTGATTGTGGACTAGCAGATAAATGGTAATGGGTAAATGATTATGTGGTGACCATTTTGAGATAACATCTATACTGCATGCCCACACCCCATACCCACTGGGACACATATGTACACATACATGCCCACACCCCATACCCACTGGGACACATATGTACACATACATGCCCACACCCCATACCCACTGGGACACATATGTACACATACATGCCCACACCCCATACCCACTGGGACACATATGTACACATACATGCCCACATACTTGCCCACACCCCATACCCACTGGGACATACGCCACATATATACACATACATGCCCACACCCCATACATACATGCACAAGCACACACATGCCCACATCCCCATCCTCACACCCACACCCACAGCTTCATACCTCTTCTTGCTAGGCACCAGGCCTGTTGTCCCATCAATAGCCTGGCTGTTGACAGCAGCTGCCTGCCACCATTCATCATCACTTCCATTGAGAATATGAAGGATGTCCCCATGCTTGAAGGAGAGGCCCTGAGAGGGACGATCATCGTCCTTGCTTGAGTCGTAGTCAAACAGGGCCCTATGATGGAAGAAGGGGTGAATGGGTGTGCCAGAAGGGGTGAATGGGTGTGGCAGAGAATCAGAAAGAAGTATCACAAGAGCAAGTCACATGCAGTAAATGAGATATGAGTGAGGTGGCTGGTGACGAGGTTAGAAGAGAGAAGGGGAAGGACCAGTGGCTAATGAGGAGGTTAGAGGTGGGGAAGGCCAGTGAGGTGAAGGTTAGAGGTGGGGGAAGGCCCGTGAGGTGGAGGTTAGAGGTGGGGAAGGCCAGTGAGGTGGAGGTTAGAGGTGGGGAAGGCCCGTGGGGTGGAGGTTAGAGGTGGGGGAAGGCCAGTGAGGTGGAGGTTGCAGGTGGGGGGGGGAAGACTAGTGAGGTGGAGGTTAGAGGTGGGGAAGGCCCGTGAGGTGGAGGTTAGAGGTGGGGAAGGCCCGTGGGGTGGAGGTTAGAGGTGGGGGAAGGCCAGTGAGGTGGAGGTTGCAGGTGGGGGGGAAGACTAGTGAGGTGGAGGTTGCAGGTGAGGGGGGGGGGGGGGGAAGAATAGTGAGGTGGAGGTTAGAGGTGGGATAAGGACGAGGTTGCAGGTGAGGGGGGGGGGGGGGGAAGACTAGTGAGGTGGAGGTTAGAGGTGGGATAAGGACGAGGTTGCAGGTGGGGGGGGGGAAGACTAGTGAGGTGGAGGTTTGAGGGCGGGAGGGGAAGGCCACTGAGGTGGCCAATGAGAGCACACACTTACCGCACATAAAGCTGCTTCACCACAGTGGGCTTGAGGGAAGGGCTTGGAGCAGTCATGGGGCTGGCAGGAGCCTCATCCTGAGAGCGCCTCAGCTTGTTCTGGAAGTCTGAATAGTCTGGGGAAGAGGATAGCAAGCTGTGATGTGATATTACACGTACATACATAATATCACATAATATGCATAAGCTTACAATACATGTAAGTTTGTGCACACATAATTCTTATTACAGTACTTACATGTATACACTACAACTTCTGTGCACAACTAAAGTGCTAACAAATGTAGACCAGCATGATACATACTTGCATGCAACATACATGTACGATAATACGTGTGTACAATAGAGGTTAGTGTCAAAAGGAATGTGTGATACCTGTAGAACCCAATTTATAACATACATAGATTGACCACAAAGGTGTGTGCTAAATAGGTATACACATGTTCTGTACATGTACATTGATTGGTACATTATGTCTACACATTACACTATGCATGGAGGTACATCTACCCCACCTTCAAGTCTCACACATTACACTATGCATGGAGGTACATCTACTCCACCTTCAGGTCTACACATTACACTATGCATGGAGGTACATCTACCCCACCTTCAGGTCTGTACTCGACAAGCAGTGTGACAACAGTCCCCGCATTCTTCAATGCCATGGCTGCCTCCTCGTGGGTGGCTGAACGAATATCTTGGTGATTGACCTGGAGTCAGCACAAATATTTCATCAAGGATCTCCTCTCATCACACAAAGCCCTCCCCTCATCACACAAAGCCCTCCCCTCATCACACAAAGCCCTACCCCTCATCCCACTGTCACACCACCAGCTTTCCTTCCACAAAAATGCTCTCCCAAACACGCCCCTCACCTCAAGGATTTGATCCCCAACTGCTAGCTGGTTACTCTTATCCGCAACACCATTTGGTGATATCAGGGATATGAAGATGCCTGTGCCAGCCTCACCACCGATGATGTTAAAGCCCAGGCCAGTTCCCACCGGCCGGTTCAATACCACGGTGCGTGTAGCACTCCCCTTGGCTGGTGCAGTCTGCAGGAGGAGAAATCATTAGTCCTCAATGCCCCTTACTGACCTCAATGCCCCCCACAGTCCTCAATGCCCCTACAGTCCTCAATGCCCCTACAGTCCTCAATGCCCCTACAGTCCTCAATGCCCCCCACAGTCCTCAATGCCCCCACCCCCAATTATTCAGAAGGGAACCCCCCAACACACATATGGAAGCCCTACAGACTCAATGCCCCCCACAGTCCTCAATGCCCCCTACAGCCATCAATGCCCCCTACAGCCATCAATGCCCCCTACAGCCATCAATGCCCCCCACAGTCCTCAATGCCCCCACGACACATATGGAAGGTACCCACAAGGGGACCAGCCATGAGGACAGCTTGCTTAGACACAGGTGACCTACCGTGGACAGGACAGGAGATATTGCCCCCATGCTGCTGATGGCGTTCTTCTCCACCTTAAGCATCACCTTCTCCTGAGTGCTCTTCAGAATACGGACAGCATCCTCATGAGTGATGCTGACCATAGAATTACTATTGACCTGCACACACACATACACACACACAACACACACAACACACACACACACACACACACACACACACACACACACACACACACACACACACACACACACACACACACACACACATATGAATAGCAACCCAGGAAATAATGTGACATACCTCAAGAATGCGATCACCAATGGCCAAGATGCCATTCTCTTCTGCAGCTCCACCTGGAATGATCTTGGTGACAAATATACCATCATCACCAAGGACATGTTGGTTCCCACATCCCCCAGCAATGCTGAATCCAAGTCCTGAAGGAAGGGGCGGTTATAGGGGGAGGGGATGGTTATAGGAGCTAGCACTGTAAGGGGAGGGGGTTATAGGAGCACTGTAAGGGGAGGGGATGGTTATAGGAGCACTCTAAGGGGAGGGGGTGGTTATAGGAGCACTGTAAGGGGAGGGGATGGTTATAGGAGCACTGTAAGGGGAGGGGGTGGTTATAGGAGCACTGTAAGGGGAGAGGATGGTTATAGGAGCACTGTAAGGGGAGGGGGTGGTTATAGTAGCACTGTAAGGGGAGGGGGTTATAGGAGCACTGTAAGGGGAGGGGATGGTTATAGGAGCACTGTAAGGGGAGGGGGTTATAGGAGCACTGTAAGGGGAGGGGGTGGTTATAGGAGCACTGTAAGGGGAGGGGGTTATAGGAGCACTGTAAGGGGAGGGGGTGGTTATAGGAGCACTGTAAGGGGAGGGGATGGTTATAGGAGCACTGTAAGGGGAGGGGATGGTTATAGGAGCACTGTAAGGGGAGGGGATGGTTATAGGAGCACTGTAAGGGGAGGGGATGGTTATAGGAGCACTGTAAGGGGAGGGGGTGGTTATAGGAGCACTGTAAGGGGAGGGGGTGGTTATAGGAGCACTGTAAGGGGAGGGGATAGTTATAGGAGCACTGTAAGGGGAGGGGGTGGTTATAGGAGCACTGTAAGGGGAGGGGATGGTTATAGGAGCACTGTAAGGGGAGGGGGTGGTTATAGGAGCACTGTAAGGGGAGGGGATGGTTATAGGAGCACTGTAAGGGGAGGGGATGGTTATAGGAGCACTGTAAGGGGAGGGGATGGTTATAGGAGCACTGTAAGGGGAGGGGATGGTTATAGGAGCACTGTAAGGGGAGGGATGGTTATAGGAGCACTGTAAGGGGAGGGGATGGTTATAGGAGCACTGTAAGGGGAGGGGATGGTTATAGGAGCACAGTAAGGGGAGGGGGTGGTTATAGGAGCGCTGTAAGGGGAGGGGGTTACCTTTTGCATTCTTCACTAGTATTATGTCAACTACACGCACAGGAGAGGCTGCCCTAATTGGAGATGTGGGCACCACTGGAGCAGGAGAAGCTATTCTTGCTGGGCTTGGAACTTCAACAACTGCACATATGAATGTGTGTTGAGTATGTGTGTAAATAAACGGCCATTGTTAACTTTTATTAAACCTTTACATTAACACATCAGACTAATGATAAACAACTTCATTAACCACTGATAAGCATTATTTTTACACCTCAAGTACAATTTACCTTTCTGCGTTGTCCGTCTGTCAAGTGTTAAAACAGGTGACCATTCTCGGCCCTCAACTCTTCTGATTACCTAAAGAGGTAAGCCCAGAGATGAAATTATTATAACCGTAATATTGTCTAAGATAGGAAGAGATGTATTGTATAATTAGTTTAGTGATTAAAAATGTATTAGCCTACTAAAACCTTATATATGGGACAGTGTCCAGCAAAATCGGGCTTGTGAGGTTATAATTTTATCACTATAAAAATTGCATGTTACACTAAACAACACATCTTTGCAACGGTACAACCTTTTGGTTTAAAAGTTCGTACACTTGTTCTCACATCATCTCTCTATGTGGAAATAGATTTTGGTGCTCTAATTATTTTCCATGCCGCGAGTACAAAGATCACTAACCTTGTACATAGAAGAGTTCTGTAGCTATTGATTTGTTCTGTTCGTTAATTTCTGTATCATCCGTTATGGAGATACAGTTGAACAAACTACGTGCACGTTTTCCCGCTTGATTCGCGCCAATGATATTGGCAAATCGCGTCCCGCTCAATGTATGGGGAGGCGGTGATTATCTTTGGCGCGAATCAAGCGGGAAAACATGCATGTAGTTTGCTCAACTGTATCTCTGCAACGGATGATACAGGAATTAACGAACAGGACAAATCAATAGCTACAGGACTCCTCTATGTACACTCTAAATTTGACACGTTTTCAACACTCGTACGAGGAGAAATGAGGATTTCTAACCCGCGGGGTTAACGATTGTTGTATTCCACGGCACGGAAAATGTGTAGATCACAAAAATCGATTTTCACACAGAGAAATGGTGTGGGAACAAGTGTACGAAATTTGAAAGAAAAACGTAGTACCATCGCGAAGATGTGTTGTTTAGTACAACGTGCAATTTTTATAGTGATAAAACTATAACCTCACAAGCCCGATTTTGCTGGACACTGTCCCATATAATTATATATATGTATACCAAACCTACAGCATCCTTACAGTTGAGACTACCCGAGCATTAAAAAAAAAAAAATCCGGTCTTCAAGGCTTGGCATTAGTTTTTGTAACAATAGTGAATGATATCACAAGTGTGATTACATTGTAATTAAATGACAACAAATACTGAAATTATATCGAAAGTGTGACTGTTAAATAAAACGTTTTTAGTTGGTTACGCAATGCAGTATACTTAAAAGCAATATATACAGCCAAGTCTAAATTTTAACGCAGTAAATTGTTGGAGTTTTAATCACTAATAAGTGCAGTTTTGAGGTGGGAAAGTTTTTAGATACATGTAGAATTCCTTATGGGACATGCATTTAGCTGTTAGATAGAAAAGAGGTGTCTGTACTAGAAATTCTCAACTAACATGTATAGTGTGATTTACTCGTTCCCTAAAACATCATTCCTAACTTTGGGCTTCAACTGTCCTTCCATTTTTGCCATTTTTATAGCTTCTAATATATTTAATCAAAACAATGATTGGGGATCTCACTTCAGTACAGCAGCAACTCAAACTAGCAGCTCTTCAGAGCTCTCTTCTACTTCAAACCTTCCCAAGCTCATAACGCTGCAACACTAGCATTTCATGTTCACAAAGGGCATTGAATTTGGCTTTGAAAAGAACCAATGCATTGCATAACAGTGGAGAAATCAACTAAAAACTTGTTTATTGAACAGGTTGCACAAACAAAAACGGTTATGAAGTCACATGACAACCTCACACGTTCAGTATTTGTTGTCAAGTAGTTTATCAACATAACACTGCAATCAGATTTGTGATATCATTCACCATTGTTCCAAAACTAATGCCAAACACTGAAGACCTGGAAAAAAATTTATGTTCAAGTATCACAGTCTCAACTGTAGTCTCAACAATACACATCCCTAACCCATTCCCCCCCCCCAATGCACTCCCAACCCTCTCCTCCTACCTACCTTGTGACCATCCCAACCTGCCAAGTCCCCAATCTCCCAAGGCAGAACTCACCAAAGTGACATGATTACCAGCTCGCTTGAGGGCATCCACGGCCTGTGCGTGGTTCACTTCCTCAAGGGAGTCACCATTCACAGAAACTATCTGGTCACCTAGCCTGAAAGAGTACGTTGGGGAGAAGTTGAAATGAGAGGAGATATTTTACCCCTAGGTATGCAAGTACACACAGACACCAAGAATGATGGGGGGGAACAAGAAATACTTGCAATATTTCAAGGTGAGCCACAAGAGTAAGTACCACATACATGCTTCACACAACAAACGCTAGTAGGTGAGACACTATTTAATGATCTGATTTGATCAAGTAAAGGTGACCTTTATAACCTGCCAAGCTTTCACAGGACAGTGTACAGCTGCTCCCTATGTACAGCTGCCCCTATGTACAGCTGCTCCTATGTACAGCT
This sequence comes from Spongilla lacustris, assembly GCA_949361645.1. Lineage (NCBI taxonomy): Eukaryota > Metazoa > Porifera > Demospongiae > Spongillida > Spongillidae > Spongilla > Spongilla lacustris. The sequence continues at coordinate 5,925,086 of OX442434.1, read as the reverse complement.
GCCCCTATGTACAGCTGCTCCTATGTACAGCTGCCCCTATGTACAGCTGCTCCTATGTACAGCTGCCCCTATGTACAGCTGCTCCCTATGTACAGCTGCCCCTATGTACAGCTGCCCCTATGTACAGCTGCTCCCTACTATCCCAGCACTAGAACACTAGTTGTGCGATCTTCATGGGACATGCTATCAATAATCACATCCCTTGCCTGTTCCAATGGGAGAGCTTTATGGGGGGGGGGTAGGGGAGCTTGCACACTGCCATGGCATGGTGTGTGTGTGTGGGGGGGTAGGGGAGCTTGCCCACTGCCATGGCATGATGTGGGGGGGGGGGGGGGGTAGGGGAGCTTGCCCACTGCCATGGCATGATGTGTGTGTGTGTGTGGGGGGGGGGTAGGGGAGCTTGCACACTGCCATGGCATGATGTGTGTGTGGGGAGGGGGGGTAGGGGAGCTTGCACACTGCCATGGCATGATGTGTGTGTGTGGGGGGGGGGGGTAGGGGAGCTTGCCCACTGCCATGGCATGATGTGTGTGTGGGGAGGGGGGGTAGGGGAGCTTGCACACTGCCATGGCATGATGTGTGGAGGGGGGGATGTGTGGAGGGGGGGTAGGGGAGCTTGCACACTGCCATGGCATGATGTGTGGAGGGGGGGGGGGTAGGGGAGCTTGCACACTGCCATGGCATGATGTGGGTGGTAGAGAGCCATTAACAGCTTGGAAGTTTATATAATAGGTTGGACGTCACTCGCTCAGATGAAAGGATAACCAACCTTAGTCTTCCATCCTGCTCAGCCACAGTCTCAGGGATGATCTTGGTGATGAAGATTCCAGGGTGGTCTTCCGTGTGAGGGTTGTCAACTCCCCCTGCAATGCTGATCCCCAGTCCACCCGATTTCTAAAAAAAAAACAAACAATGCCACAATATTCAACAGTGAAATACTACAAAGTATGCATACGTGCACACATATGTACACATAAACACACTTATGGCGCATATATACACATGCACACACATGCACATATGCACACACGCTGCACATGTGCTGCACACATGCTGCACACATGCTGTACATATACACACACACATGCTGTACATATACACACACACATGATGCACATATACACACACACATGCTGCACATATACACGACACACACACATGCTGCACATATGCACACACACATGCTGCACATATACCTTTTCAAGTATAACAGTAAACTCAGTTTCATTCCCCGGAGTTCTTTGTTTTGTGACATCAGCATTCTCAGTGGCCACTCCCCCTCCAGAGCGTGCCTGAAAAAAAAAAAGAATGATTATCTGCTGCCATACATATGATGTCTTTCACACACTTGTATTATTAAAATGTGTGCAATAAAGTTGTGGTACTCAAGCCCACAAAGTCACGCATACACATACACAGAAGACATTCAATAAATCCCATAGGGCCACGCCCATGCACTACTTCATCTTAAGGGAAGTGATGTGCTGTGTGGGTGTGTGCAGTGTGTAGTGGTGTGTGTGTGCAGTGTGAGTGTGTGCAGTGTGGGTGTGTGCAGTGTGTAGTGGTGTGTGTGCAGTGTGTAGTGGTGTGTGTGCAGTGTGTAGTGGTGTGTGTGTGCAGTGTGTAGTGGTGTGTGTGCAGTGTGTAGTGGTGTGTGTGCAGTGTGTAGTGGTGTGTGTGCAGTGTGGCGGTGTGTGTGTGCAGTGTGTAGTGGTGTGTGTGTGTGCAGTGTGTGTGTGTGCAGTGTGTAGTGGTGTGTGTGTGCAGTGTGTAGTAGTGTGTGTGTGCAGTGTGTAGTAGTGTGTGTGTGCAGTGTGTAGTGAGGGGTGCATGTGCAGTGTGTGTGTGTGCAGTGTGTAGTGGTATGTGTACGCAGTGTGTGGTGAGGGGTATGTGTGTGTGCAGTATGTAGTGAGGGGTATGTGTGTGTGCAGTATGTAGTGAGGGGTATGTGTGTGCAGTGAGGTGTGTGTATGGGTGTGTGCAGTGAGGTGTGTGCAGTGAGGTGTGTGTATGGGTGTGTGCAGTGAGGTGTGTGTATGGGTGTGTGAAGTGAGGTGTGCGTATGGGTGTGTGCAGTGTGTGTAAGGAGGTGTGTGAATAACACTCAGCACAGGGATGCATGGGCAGCCATGCAGATACATTACTGCAGACACACCAGGCAGAAAAACAGACTTGTTCTCACTGCACTCACTGGCACACATAACGTCCCATAAACAATTCGTTAGTAAGGAGACTAAATAATACAATTTCTTCGTGACAGGCAGTTGCACACTAAATATCACTGCAATGACTGGCTGACTATCATGAGGGTGGGAGTGAGGGTAGGGGTGGGGCCTATGGCCATTAAAGTGCTCCCAGTAAGCAGTACCTTTGAGGAGTCAGCTTCGTCTAATCCATTGTGAGGAGCAACCTAGGCGGGATGGGATGGTGTGTGGTTCATGGTGGAGGGAGTAGGGGTGAAAAGTGAGACATGGTGAGTTATTCTACATGTATTGCAGTGTCTGTGGCAGCCCTTGATCTTTGAGCTCAGCTCTTTTTTGCTCCATATGCACACACAAGTGCATACATTTCACATCAAACAGAGTTATGCACACTTGGAACAAATGAATATCAACTCCCTGGAGGTGATTATTATCCTCTGTCACAGGTTGGAGAATACACACCCGCCCACACAAACACCTCCCACAACTAATTCCCCCCCTCCCCCTCCCACTACTGTCCGATTCAACTTACAGGCGAGAGTGTCTTCTGAACATACAGGTTAACCTCAGCAGGAACTGGAGCAGAGTGACTCTCCCAACGCTCAGCCAGCTTTAAGGTCTCTGCTATCTTTGAGGCAGTATTCATGCTGGAATCCTCGAGAGTAACAGTGTAGAACTGATGGATGTCTGGGTAGAGGGAAAGTGGTGCAGCATAGAGGGGCAGCGTGGGAGGGATGTAAGGAGACAAAGGAAGGGAGAGAGGAGGAGAAGGAGAGGAAGGAAACATGATAACAGGAGTGAGAACATATGAGAGGAGGAAATCGAGTAAGGTGGTGGTCAGAAGAGAGACAGACAGACGTTAATTGGAATAAGGCTTAGAGTAACAACTTTAAGTCAAAGCCCTTGGATATTATGATTACCAGTGGACCCCAACATAACATTTGAAACTTCATAACACCACCCATCTTTTAACCACCTAGCAACTTCATTCTTAACATCCCCCTAAACAATGTTCCTCCTTTTAACCTCCCTTTTACTAACTTTCCCCCTCTCTTACCAAGTAAAGCCTGGAAAAGCTTAGAACGGATGGCCACGATAGCTTTGGTGAGGGCATCCCGAAGGGGCTGGTTGTCTGTTCCCGCCAGCCGCTTCCTGTACTCTTCCAAAAGCTCGAGGGCTCTGTGCGCATCTAGAACACAAAACGCACAAGAAATTAAAAAGCCAGTTGCACAGCATAACGAACGCGCGCGCACACACACACACACACACACACACACACACATACACACACACACGCGCATACAAACATACACACACACACACACACACACATACAAACACACACAAACGCGCGTACATATAAATGCACGAACATGCACACACACACAAGGCGGGGTCGTGAATGAGAAAAGAAAGTGGGCACAGACATAAACACACTCAAAGATACACAAGCCAAGTTTTCAATACAGTGCACACCTTGCTTCCTAGTGGGCATTGCGACACGACTGATTGTACTTATTGCACTCCCGCGCTCAAGGACGCCTGCCGAACTTCCGCCTCTCACTTCACGAAAAATGGTGGCGGTCAATTCATTAAACTTTTGCAAATACCGGAAGTGAAGATATTGATTTCAAATTTGTAGCAGGTACTTAAAGAGGTGTATTCAGTTACAATTGATCTCTACATAAGTCTGTACGGTGCTAGCTGAGTTTTCGTGTGTGAGTTAATATTGCGTTTTTGCAAATCATAATCACTAATAATAATAATATAAACGTCACATCTCGATCTCATGTGTAAATCGTCTCCACATATAATCTGGCATTTAACTTAGTCGTTATATCGCAGGTCACTCGGTAGCGCTGCGCCTACTTATCGCGAAAGTTAAATAATAAGTGCTTCCAAGCATTCATTTTCACAAATTAGCGAGTTTTGTATGAACCTTGTGTACTGGTATAGAATTAGAACTGCATGTGTGCATTCTCCTGCTGCTGTACTTTACTATGTACAAGACGAAGGACGGAGTCTTTAATTGTGAATGTGTACCTTTGTGAATGTGTACCTTTTGAGCGCTCTCTGTGTATTGTATACACGTACTATAATTACGTTGTGAAAATTTATATGACGAGCACTAATTAGGATCGCGGCAGATGGCAAGTGTATGATATGTACACATGTACAACCAATAACGTAATTCAGGACCATATGTTTTGTATCTTTTAGTTCAGAAAAAAAAGAGGCGATGATACATTCCAACCTTCTGACCGGCGAAAGGGCAGAAAAAAGAACCAGGATCGTAAAATTCCGTTTCTGTTCCCCATGCTCATCGGTGCAGGTATCGGCATCGTAATTGTGCTGACATGTGTGGCTTGGTACCTGAGCTCGCAAACTGGCCACGAGGAGCCCGCTGTGGCGGGAAGGAGGCGCTCACAAAGCTATGGCGGGATGCGGCTAGGACCCCCGCTCGCTACTCGCCACACGGAGCGGCAGGAAGCGGTCGTGACAGCGTTCAGACACGCATGGAAGGCGTACAGGGCGTATGCGTGGGGGAAAGACGAACTCAGACCCGTCTCGAAGACTAGTAGCGAGTGGTTCAACCTCGGCCTAACCCTGGTGGATGCCCTGGACACCATGTGGCTGATGGGGTTGAGGGACGAGTTCGACGAGGCCAGAAAATGGGTGAAGGACGACATGGTTGTGGCCCAGGACAAGGACGTGAATCTTTTTGAGACTACCATTCGGGTCCTTGGAGGTCTGTTGGCAACTTACCACCTGACAAACGACACACTCTTCTTAAATAGAGCTGTGAGATATGTGTAGAGAGGCCTGTGTAAATATTTTTGACTGCTTCCTCCTGTACAGACGGAGTTGGGAGATCGATTGCTTCCTTGCTTTCGTACCAGTTCTCTCATACCGTTTTCGGACATCAATTTGTACACTGGGAAAGCGCATGCGCCTGAATGGGGACCAGACAGTTCTGTGTCTGAAGTTAGCACCATTCAGATAGAGTTTCGAGATCTAACCATGCTCACTGGTAATAAGAAGTATCAGGTATGTACAGGTAGAAGCCTGATGGCAATATGCATTAGTGTTAGATGTGTGTGTGTGCATATCTAGTTAGTGTCTATGGTGTGTAATTAGGGTGTGTGCATCATGTGTTAGGGTGTGTCTGTACATGTGTTTGGGTGTGTACATGTGTTAGGGTGTGTCTGTACATGTGTTTGGGTGTGTACATGTGTTAGGGTGTGTCTGTACATGTGTTTGGGTGTGTACATGTGTTAGGGTGTGTGCACATGTGTTAGGGTGTGTGTACATGTGTTAGCAGGGAGTCTTTGGAGTCTAAAGACCCCTCCTGGCAACAGGTAATGAATAATTAATTTGATTATGTCGCATGGTGATTAATTAAGCGTTTACAGGATGTAAGAGTGTGAAAGCGTATCTGAGATCTGCTTATCATTAAGTTGTTTTGGAACAGTATCACTGTCAAAATGCATTAATTTTCATGCTAAAAAATGGAAAAGTAAAAAAGTGGCTGTGGTGGGGCCCCAGACCCGCTTACAGGAGGGAGCACACCCCCTCCTGTATCCTCCCCATTGTGAATATCATTTTAGTTCCCCCCTTCCAGAAATCCTGGATCCACCCCTGGTTAGGGTGTGAGCATGTGTTAGGGTGTGTGCATGTGTTAGGGTGTAGATATTATGATGTTTTTAGATATTTCATTGTCCATTCATTGGTAAGAATTAAACCAGTACAATCGAATGAGAGTGATGTTTGCGTATACATGTAACATGATTGCGTAATGGCTCTACTTCAAACCTGCATGCATGTAGCTGAGCTTCCTGACCCTAAGGGACCATTCCCTGCCCATGTGGTAAAGATTAGAAATGCAAATATATATAGTGTGCATGTGTAGTTGGAGGTGTAGTTTGTAGGTTTGTGGTTATGGAGGTACATGTATTGTAGCAAGGTGTAGTTATGTGGTATGCATTTATGTGGGTTTGGTGTGCATGTGCATTGTAATGCAGGCATGTGTGGATTGTGTAAGTATGTGTCCCTATTCCAACCATCAGGAGGTGGTGGATAGGACCATGGACAAGCTGCAGGAGCAGCCCAAACAGGACCACTTGGTACCACTGTTTATCAATGCTGAGACTGGCCGCCTTAGGCCAGGCACTCTGACCATGGGGGCTAGGGCCGACACCTATTATGAGTACCTTCTGAAGCAGTGGATCCAGAGCGGGAAGAAGGAGGCTAAGTAAGGGGAGGAGGATGCATGTGTGTGAGTGGTGTGTGAGTACATTTATTAGAGCATGCAGGTAAGCTGATTAACTTTTGACTCAGTCAAGTTACTCAGAACTGAATGGACTACTTGTATTTGTAAAGATTTCTTACAACTATAATATGAACAGTGAGATCCAACTAAAACTACAAAATTAGCGATGAAATAGGAAACTGCATGATGTTGTGTCATGCACAGCAGCAAAGGAAATAATTTTAAAGTAATCTTGGTGATGTTGGCATGTTCTACCAGTCCATTTGGAATATTTAAATATACAGTTCAAAACCACAAAAGAGCACTAACCCGAATATTTAAGACACTTACAAAGGCAAATATTAATCTGAACAGGAACTGAAGGTACCTACCTATGTGTGTGTCCTCTACCACAGGCAGTCTATTCCATTATTTAACCATAAAACTTGGATAAGCTTTTATTATATCTCCACACACACATACACACACACACACACACACACACACACACACACACACACACACACACACACACACACACACATTCCCCCAGGACAGATTTGTAAATGCCCTCTGGACAAGCTTGTATACCTGGACACCATTTGTTGTCATCCATAGGGTGTTCGGTTAAATATTGGAATAGCCAATTTCAGTTGTGGAAGACAATTTGGTCCATCGTCAACAGCATTACTACATGATACATGCAGATATGTTACTGATCAACAGTATTTCGATTCTAGCAATGAACTGTGCCAGTGATTACTAGCAAGGGTTTTATTATCAAACTACACCTCACATGTATAATCCGTTTAAAGTTTGCCTTACAATAAACGCATCCGATAAATGGGACAAACATTTATGCAGAAATCCATAGTTAAAAGTGTTGCTGTATGATGATGGTTATGCTTCAAAATGAAATCTTCAAACCACACTTTTTTGGCTAAAATTGATGAGGCAAAGCTTTCAAAGTTGGTCCTAGCGTCCTAGATCGGACGCAAGCCTGGAGATTTAAAAGGTTAAGTTAAAAATCAAAAAGCAAAAAATTCAAAATTTGGAAGCAACTCTGTATATGAGGGGTGGAATAGGTGCTATGTGAAGGGGGAGGAGATATGTAAGGGGGCAAGGTCATTGATACTTGATTTTGCAAGAGAGTACTTATGCACTTCTTGTTTCCTTTTGTGTTACCTCTGATAAGGATATCTGTCTTAACTCACCAGATTTAAGAAGTGGTTTCTCTTGGCAATGAGTGGGGTGGAGAAGAGACTGGTGGCACGTTCCAAGCCATCCAACCTTACCTTTGTAGGAGAGGTGAAGGACAATGGCGATTTTTATCCCAAAATGGTACACATCTTTAAGTGTGTTGTTATCCTTTTCATAACCATGCCATCAACATTTCAGGACCATCTAGTGTGCTACCTGCCAGGACTGCTGGCTCTAGGGGTGCACAATGGGCTCCCCCAGAGGTACATGTCCCTTGCCACAAACCTGATGTACACATGCTATCAGATGTACCAGAAGATGCCCACTGGCCTCAGTCCAGAGATAGCACACTTCAACATGAAGGGCACATCCACAGAGGACATCTATGTGAATGTGAGTCATGAATGGTCCCCATCTGTTCTGTCAGGCTTACTCTACCATGGCAAGAATCATAGGTTTACATTGTGTTGTTGTCAAGAATTGAACAATCCTTATTTATACAGAGGGCTACTATGAATTCCAAATAACTAACCCCAAAGAGGTATTGTGACTTGTAAGTAGTGTACTCCAACAATGATTACACTTTTGTTTTAGACAGCATTGTTCCCTGGAATACTGGTCAGACACTACACTCACATTTCGATTGCCTTACTTAACTACAATACACATTACTCTAATTTAGCATTCAATGATGGCTGCACCTTGAGCATCACATGAGCATCACATAACAGCTAATGGTCTTGGAATATCCTGTTGCATTTTTGTAGCAGATGTTTGATAGTATTCTCAATCTTGTAATCCCAATGTTCTTGCCAGCCAGATATATTTTAGTTTTCTGTCCAGCACTTCCTGACCATTTCTGTACCTGTAGCACACCACATCTATACCTAACAATAACCCCTCCTTCATATAACATGGTTCTAAAAAGACTACACATAGTGCATAACAAGGAGTTCACAAGTACCACTTAACCAATGTTGACTAAGTGCTCCATTTTCATTCTAGTAGGGTCAAGAACCAATTCATTCCCCTCTATCACACACACACACACACACACACACACACACACACGCACACACACACACGCACACACATGTACACCTCCCTTCTCCAAATTAGTCCAATTGTGGTTTGCCATGGAGAGCTACATTTGATGATATGTATCCCATAGTGTACTCATTTAGATAGGGTAGGGGACACAAACTGTCTGTTTCCTCAGACACATTTTTCGGCTGGCATGGATTTAGTAATTTTGTGTTCAGGTTGACACTGTGTTATGTGAGATGTTGATTAATTAATTAGGACATTTTCAATGTTGAAAAAAGGCCACACAACTATTTGATTTGGTTGGGTTCCCCACAACATTGTGTGTGTGTGTGGGTGTGGGTGTGTGGAGGTCACTATGATGTGTACATGTACTTTCCTCTTTCCCCTGCTAGGCTCTTGATCGTCACAACCTCCTCCGACCAGAGACAGTGGAGTCTCTCTTCTATATGTACCGATTCACTAAGGAAGAGAGGTATCGCGAGTGGGGGTGGAACATCTTCCAGGCATTTGAGAAGTACACCCGGGTGCAGGAGGGAGGGTACACCTCCATTAACAATGTGATGGACCCTGCAAAGGTGGAGTACAGGGACAAGATGGAGAGCTTCTTCCTAGGGGAGACCCTGAAGTATTTCTTCCTTTTGTTTTCTGATGATGACTCTGTTGTCAATCTTGACTACTGGATCATCAACACAGAGGCCCACCCCTTGCCCATATGGACTCAATATTACTGACTGCTTTAAAAGTTCAATTGTGCTCCAATCTTCTTGACAAAGTGATGCTATTGCATGTAGACAATGAAGGTGTTCTTTAAATGCAAAGCGATGAATTCGTTATACTGGACAAGATATAAAAAACATTCTCTCTGAGAAAGGTAGTGGTATATATTGAAGGCAATGGTGGTGCAAAAAGGAAGGGAACAAGGGATTGGGGATACAATAATTGTTCCACATTTTGTGAGAACGGCATTGCATTTATGTTGTGTATCTCTGTTCCCTTCATTTTTGCGCCACCATTACCTTCAAATCAACTTTCTCAGAGAGAATATTTTTATATCTTGTTTCTTTCTTTTATTGCACAACCAATAGCCCTACATCCGTTTGTATGCCAAAATCCAGCCGTTGTTATTTAATATTGCCTAGCAACAATGTTTATAGTTCTGTTACCTTAGTTTTTACCCCCAGACCCCTATTAACCATAGAATCTAAAATGATTATGATTCAGAAGCTTAAAAAAGACACATCTTCCAATAAGATGATCCCCCCTCTTGAGAAAAGTGGGGACTAACCAGGATAGCGTCGCGTTGTAATATATGTTTCTAATCCATGTAATAATAGAGGATATGCAATTTACTTGTATTGTTTGCCTACGTAACTTATGTTGCTATATACAGGGTCTTCACGAAAGAATGCAACGCTTTTGAATGAACATAATTTTTAAATATGATTATCAATCTAAATCAATTTATGAATACACAATAACCATGGTTTATCAAATACCAAAAGTACCATTAAAATTTACAGTTCAAAAGATAAAATCAAATACCTTGCAATTAATTAATTTGACACAGAAATGTACGACAACTTTTAATTAATTACAAAATTTATAATCTAAAGAATAGCCGTGAAAAAAGTTTGAAAAAGTATGAAATTTAATTGGCGTTTTACTAGTTAATATTCAAAACAACAAATCAAACTTGAAAATGCTAAAGGACCACTACAATTGTAATTAACTTTGAGTAACATGATCTAATACAGAATCAAATTGTGCTTTTTACTTCATTTAATCATGGAGTAATTAGTGATGGTTATTAAAATCAATTACCCATAACAGCTTAACTTTAAAGCAAATTACGGTTTTTTAAATGTTATATTGAACTCAGTAACTTGAAATCAGTGCTGTTCCAGATCCACTACATACTCAGATCTTGCGTTGTTTATTAGTAGTTATTAAAATCAATTTGAATAACTTTGATAATAGAGGGCTTTGAATATTTTGATTTATGAGAGCTTTGATACAAACAATTACTTAACCGCTTATTTAAATCTAATTGGATTGTTAGTATTTGCCTAACTTCTGCAACATATGTTAAGCAGTTAATTAATTTCAATCCTAAGTTGTATATAACGTAATAAGTGCTATTAATATAATATTATATATATGTATTATTATTATATTATATATATATATATCACGTGGGTGAGTTCCGCATTCGTCCGTTTACTGATTACTCGTCCCCAGCATTACACACCCAGGCAATTCCACCAGACCACATATAAGAATATATGGTCTGGTCCCCAGACTAAGGCAATTCTACGTTTGTATCAGGATTGTATCATAGCAAAAAACATATTTGATACATCGATCTTAGATATGTATCAAATATGTTTTGTTAGTATGTTACAAATACACTTATCTGATACAATTATGTATACGAATGTTTCAAATATGTATTATAGAAATTAACTTGCCTCGTGGTGTATGAGGGGAAATTTTTAAAAATCGAAATACTTGGGGACGTATGTACAAGGATTCCAATACGCTACACGAGTGAACATACCATATTCCATCAATAACATCATTCTTATATATGAAACTGTAAAGAAATGTTACAACCTAGAGTCAGTTTCGTCAGAGATTGGCGCACAAAAAGATACCTTACATACCAAGATTTATTATATATCTCAAGGAAGGATGAGGTTTATACCAACTTAAACCCATATTCCATTACAACAACGATCGGCCAACAACTCTGACCTTGTAGTTTATTGGTGTACATAAAGATGGACTGATAGGAGAGCGCACACAGTTAGAGGTTTGTGCCAGATGATAAACGATAAAACTGTTTTTTCCCGCCTCTTTCCCAACTTAGAATCACTGAACTATGTAGCGCAGAAACTAAGTTTCTCAACGAATATCACCTTTTAGTATCGCCATTTTGCATGACGTAAAACACCAAAAATGTAAACAATACACATGATGTAAGACGCGCGTGACGTCAATCGTATAACCTAAATATCCCTCAAGAGATGAGTGATGCGTTCTACTAGACAGGCTGCTAAATACATGTACAGGTGCACACATTAACACGTATTGCGTTGGTATTAGTAGGGGGAGGGACAGAGCGCTGACGTCACTGTACAAGCTAGGGGGGCCAAGCCCCCTCCTAGTCGGGCTACGCCCAACTAGCCCCCTCCAGCCACTGCCACTGGTTATAGGAGCACTGTGAAGAGGAGGGGTGGTTATAGGGGGAGGGGATGGTTATAGGAGCACTGTAAGGGGAGAGGGTGGTTATAGGAGCACTGTAAGGGGAGAGGGTGGTTATAGGAGCACTGTAAGGGGAGGGGATGGTTATAGGAGCACTGTAAGGGGAGGGGGTGGTTATAGGAGCACTGTAAGGGGAGGGGGTTATAGGAGCACTGTTGGTCACATGCATGGTTATCTTTTGCATTCTTCACTAGTATTATGTCAACTACACGCTCAGGAGAGGCTGCCCTAATTGGACATGTGGGCACCACTGGATCTGGACACGGCTGGCTGCGAAACATTTTGTGAACACTAGGTAATATTGAAATGATTACGTATGCCTTAGCAACGCCCAAAACAACCACAGGGTATTAAAAAAATGCACAAAACAGGTTGGTTATTGTCGCCATTTGAAATAAAGCCAGCATCATTGTTTTCTCTGGATTCAACCAAATTTATTCACACGAGATCAAGAAGTCATGTAATTGAACTATGAAGTGACATCTGTGCTGACTGGATTTGACCCAATTATATTAGTTATATAAAATTGTAGAAGTCATGGACACGTAGTTCAATTTGAGATGACATCATCTGTGTGGCTAAGCCATGACTGGGTTATATTAGTTAATTCAACTTTGAGGTGACATTATGTGTGGCTAAGCCACAAAAGAGTGTCTGACTGAATTTAACCACATTATATTAGTATTCACACATACAATTGTATATGGGATCAAGAAGTCATGTAATTCAACTCTGAGGTGTGTGGCTCAAGACAGATGGAAGGAGTGTCTTCCTTCCTGGATGGCTACACTCAACTTTTCTCTCATCACACCTACTGATGAGTAGTCTGGTAGCTTGAGATAGTTCACACAGGTCATTACTGAAGGTAGGAAGTGGTCTGGATTTTGTGGGGGGTCAACAGACTTGCAGACTATAGTCAGTGGTGGGTTGAGAGCCTTGAAGCCTGAATATGAAACAAACAATAAATATATATACTGTACACGTGTACCCACTCATCCCAAACTAACCTCCAACGGGGAGCCTTGGGCTTCCAGTGACAAACTGGACAAACTGTCTCTGTTCGGTACTGTTGTATGTACTAAGCACTTCAAACAAGAACTGCACGGCTCTGCTGTCATGGGAATAGCCATGATTTGGCCTAGAATACTCCATGAGCTCTGCAAACACAACACACATATCAATATCACATGGACACCCCCCCCTCCCTACTACACAAGCAAACCTTTGTTGTCCCACTTCTGGTTGTTTGCGCCACACAACAAGGCATCCATCTGAAGTGAACAGAGGCATGCTCTGATGGGTTACAACTATCAATATGCTTAAGTGAAATACCCTACCTCAGAAGGATAAAAGCCACGGAGGCTACTGATCGGAAATACAGTGTTAAATCCTTCCCTGAAAGCCTCCATCTGCCTGGTAACACCCCTAACCATAGTCCAGTCAACCACCAGCTGATAAGAAGAAATATCTTGTAAACATTACGTGCTACATGAATGTATGACATCAATGCCTTGAGGTACTCATCCAGATTATATACTGTGACTGCTATCTCCTTTCCCCCAACCTGCCATGCAAGGACAAGGAAACAAGAATAATGCATCACACATTATACACACACACACACACACACACACACACACACACACACACACACACATATATGTACACCCACACACAAACCCACACACACACACACACACACACACATAGACATATATGTACACCCACACACAAACCCACACACACACCTTCAGCTCAATGTCTGGGTAGCCAGGTAAAGTAAAGTCCAGATCGAGATCCTCCACAGACCCACCCCCCTCAAGAGTGAGGGACTCTATCCCAATAGCCAAAGCTTTTCCGCTCTGGAAAACAAATATTGACATGTGAAACTTAGTACAGGTATTCTTGCATCTATGGTACAATTACATGTACATACATGTATGTAGCAAAGAATCAAAAACAGATGAAGTTTGAAATAAATGCGTGCACGTCAAAACCATAGTAATGACATACACCTAAGGCTTTACCAAGCCACCTTACCAACAGTGGGTCACTCTCCAAAGCATGTTTCTTTACTGCGACTGCCGCCAACTGACCAAATGACCGTGCAACTACAGCATCAACATGCTACAGGGAAAGACCATGGACAGCATTTGGAGAACCAATCAGAAGAAGATGCCCCATAAAAGCTACCTGGAGATCCTGTGCAGTGAATGTGTCCTCCATATGCAGCATCCATTTATAGAAGGCCTCACTGAGAGATATATCAAGCTATTGGTGGGGTAGAAGTTTATCACATCATCATGCCACTGTTTTGAAACACACTATTCTTGAGTCCATCAGTGACTTTGCAATAAGTTTCCCCAGTGTGCGGAATCTGTTACACACTTCTTCAACTACTCGGAACTCCGTACATGAACCCAAAGGAGCTAATACAAATGTTTTTATAAATCCAAATAGCAGGAATTGTTTATATATCTTACCAGGAAAGAGGCCCACAGTGCTGTGGACATACTGCGGACCACTACCAATAGAGCCTGGCAACAGATTGAACACATCAGTGGTAAAACCCACACCCACATATGCACACACCACACACACACACCCCACACACACACACACACACACACACACACACACACACACACACACACACACCTTGTGTACCAGGTAGAGGACAAGGATCGCCCCTCCACATTTTTAGATCAGCACGCTGGAAGTCCTTTGACACCAAAGCATAGAACTCAAGGGTAGGGCCCAGTCCTGTGCCAACCTGCATAAATACACGTACAACAGGTGCTGATGCACTAATATACCACCTCAAAATGCTGCTAACCTCATCTTCAAAGCTAACTTCTAGTAAGGCTTTGCCTCCTGCCAGGTCACTCAGAATTTTATCTGCTTGCTCGAGGAGATTTTCACGCTGAACTACACGCTACACAGAGAAATACGACTCCTTGCATTGGTCTCCAGGGTATTGCATTGACATTACAAACCTTCTTTTTGTCCAGCCTTGGAGAGACTGTCTGCGAAGAATCATCAGTGGCAAGGTCTGGCTGTTGTTTCTGTACAAATGAAATAATGATCAGCTGAAGGCTAAGGTGTCACATGACCATACAACACTAGCACGCTAAAGTGTCACATGACCACACAACAACACTAGCACGCTAAGGTGTCACATGACCACACAACACTAGCACGCTAAGGTGTCACATGACCACATAATGCTAAGGTGTCACGTGACCACACAACACTAGCATGCTAAGGTGTCACATGACCACACAACACTAGCATGCTAAGGTGTGCATACAAGCATAGGTATTACAGAAGAGACTACATGCTAACCTGAAGCCTTGAAATTGCTCTGTCTCTATCAAATGTTGTCAGATAGAACAATGTCTGACGACATTCAAAGGGGAACAAAAAGGGGCTATTGGACAAGTGTATGATAGTACATGGATATTAGGTGGTCATATGAAAAGCAGACCATACCAAGTCTTGACCAAGGCCTTCAGCCATTGTGGCACACTTCCTGTCATCACATTGAATGGATCTGCACACAAAGGGACAGATAAGGTCTGTGGCTTCTAATATGATGGGGACACACAGATTCCACACACACAACATATCCAAACCCACAAACACAAACACACCCACACCCACACATACAACCACACACACACACACACACACACACACACACACACACACACACACACACACACACACACACACACACACACACACACACACACACCTTGAAGCTGTCTAACAGCCTTGGCTGTCAGCTTGTTACTGACAAATTCATTCAGTGCAACAAGTGGGTTACCAGCCACTCCCTGGAGGTGCACACAAGTAAGGAAAAGGGTTTTCACAAACAGAATGCCACTTCTAACCTCATACAGATCAGCCCAATGAGAGTTAAGTTGGAACAATACATTTATCAAACGAATCACAGGCAGAGATGGGTCCTCAGAGTCTAAAATGGGTTGACAAACACAATCAGTACATTAACTGTATTACACATTTATGAAGAATTATAATACCTTTAAATTCCATACTCACACACTCCTTAAGAGCTCGGTGTAGGGGGGAGATGTACACTGCATTGGTGCAAAGTGCACAGTGCAAAGTGCATTGGTGCAAAGTGCATTGGTGCAAAGTACATTGGTGAAACGTTCTACATTCACTGACAGCAACCCTTGGCATTCCTGCCCTCTACCTTTATCCTTATCCTTAGCAATTTCCCCAGACGGGACCTTCTCCTTGCTAGATGACCGGGTCATCCTAACACTTCCGACATTGCTTCCACTGAAGCTGGCTGTCTTTGTGGGTCCTGCCCGCTTCCTAAGGCTTCCACCACTGCCCCCCCAAGCAAGCCTGCGTGATGTGCTAGGCTGTTCTCCGGGAACTGAAGCGACAGTTGGTGTAGAACTACTTTTGCTTGAACTGGCAGCAGAGCTGCCCCCACCACAGCCACCGTCATCAGTGGCCAGTCTGTAGCTGTGGTAGTGAAGACACATACTCATCAACCCATTAAGCACACACGCATGCACACAAAAGACTTCATAGTACTTACTATAAGGTATGAGCTTTAACCCATATGTCTGGTCTGCCCAATGGCGTAATTTCATCTTCAGTCTCTGAAGCCCCACCCTTCAGAACAAAAGAACAAAAGAACAAAATTAAAGTGGCCAAGAGAAGCACTACTAGTACACATTCATACCAGTGCAAACTGCCTGATGGCCTGGAACACAGTCATGCTGTAGGGCAACAGTTGGTCCCCTATCAGGAACTCCAGTTGATGTCTGCTTAACAAACTATGTGTTAAACATTCATTGCCATTTTTTTTATAGCTTACTTGTCTCCTGCCAAGGCTTGCAAGCTCAGCAACTAAGGAGTAAACAGACCTCCTGATATGAAGCCCTCTGGTGCTTGAAAAGAGAGCAACTTACCACAGAGTCATCTACTTCGCTATCTTCCGAGCTAAGGGTAAATGTATATTACCATGGGTGCATACGCACACAGTGACGTACGTATCCCAATCTTCGTGTTTCCTGCTTGCCTGTAAATATTTAAAGAAAAGCCAAAAGCTTGAAGGCAATATAAAGTATGATATATACACACACATGTATGTACACAAATGTAGCTCTTACATGTACACCTCTTACATGTACATGTGTAGCCTCTTACATGTACACACATGTACATACAGCCTCTTACATGTACATATAGCCTCTTACACGTACACACATGTACACACATGTACACCTCTTACATGTACACACATGTACATACAGCCTCTTACATGTACATATAGCCTCTTACACGTACACACATGTACACACATGTACACCACTTACATGTACACACAGCCTCTTACATGTACACAGCCTCTTACATGTACATACAGCCTCTTACATGTACACACATGCAATAAAATCAGCAATAGCAGCCCTACAAGAAGTGTATGCAATGTACATTCTAATACCTGATCCTGTTTTCCGTAACCTCTGATCACCATGTACCTCTCCACAGCCTGAAATAGGCAATACAACATAATATTGCAGGCCTACAAGTAAATACACGGTTCTGACCTGCACAGTAGCCAATGGATCTATTCTAACTGGACCCCCTTTCCACTGGCTGACGTTGACAGCAGAGGGATGTCGTTCAAGATTGCACTGAAGCAAAAAGAATTGGCAGTGGATAGTAGGTTGACAAGAAATAGTGGCAAATAGGAGTTACTTTGATTTGGTGGGAACTTAAGAATTTCAGTGCTTGAGAACCTCTGCACACACACACACACACATACACAGCAGGACTAAATAGTAACTGTGTTAACATCTCATATGTTTACCTTCTTTCAGGCAAATCATGAACTTTCACACTAAATTGCTCCAGTAAATTAACGCACCCGTGCAGTTTTTGGAGCAATGCCACCAGTCCAGCTGGTTGCACTGGAACCTGAAAAATTCATTGCATTAATTGCTTCTTGGCTGCAGTGCAAATCCATGTAGTATCAATGTTTGCAACCACTTAAAATAGTTAAACTTTGTACCAAGTTTAGTTAACACATAAACAGTTAACTAAAACACATTTTAAATACAACAGTCAATAATGAAGACAACAATCATACTATGATAAAATCAACTGAGACACCCCCCCCCCCCCCCCCCCCAAAAAAAACAATCAGGATTTTCAGAATAGCTTTATTTGAAGGCTTTCAGTTAACAACTTAACTGTTATTGTGTAGGTATTTTGTGAACACGTGTGCTTGTCAGACAGTATAATACTGCATGTGTATGCATTTGTAAAGGCGGTACCTAGCAAGGCCAAAGGTGAAAATGAATGCTTGTCAGTTTATACACATTTGTAGATGCTGACTTAATCTTCTACTGTAGGAAAAAATCGAATTGTTTACATTACATAATGTTCAAATCAGTGAATTAAGACTTTTTATTATATATAATATACAGTGGAACCTTTCTTTACAGAAATGCCAATATCTACTGATTCCCTGAAATAAATCAAATCATTTACATTACATAATGTTCAAATCAGTGAATATTATATATAATATACAGTGGAACCCTTCTTTACAGAAATGCCAACATCTACTGGACAAACTCTGATTCCCTGAAATAGTATAATTTCATTGTCTTAAAATGCAAACACCTCGATAATGCCTTTAACATGTACACTAAAAGCATTTAAAAGTGCCCTCATGCATAATGAATAATGCATGCCATCCAATGCAAGGTACATACAAAGTGCTCACCAAGCTGGTTAGGGATGAAGCGTGATCCTAAAAAAATTGTAATTGCAACATAGAAAGCAGGTCAGCTATACTCACTGTAATCATGGCTCACCGGAAGATCCATAAAGATCTGTACAAACTGCCGCAGCCTGGCATTGAGGGGAGCGCAGCACTGCAAATCATCTGCAGTTAGGTAGCTGTGAGAAGAGAAAAATTATCAATCCACTCTGCACCCAAAAAAAAAAAAAAAAAAAGTTACCTCATCAGTTTTATGTGGAAACGACAGTGGAGGAATTCAAATGCTGAAAGGCAACTCTCAGGCTGTACCAGCACTGAGCAAAGAGTCTACACATGGAAACTTAGGCTGTAAAACAAGCTATGCAAGGAGCACAACAAAACAAGTGCCTCACATTAAGAGCAGCTGAGCCAGTGGGTGAGGTAACTTCTAGTTGTTTGGATGACTCTTCAAGCTTCTTCATTACCTCCTGCACAACATACTGTTCACTGCACCACAGCTGGACAAAGGCAGTGGCCTGTTTCTGGATCCAGTCCTGCACTTGCTCCTTGGTGGTGCCTGAACACAAGACTTCATCACCAGGTGAGCCAGCTACTGACATCTTTGGCTCAGCTTTAGTTGGAATACTAATGGCAGGGACCTCTGGAGGTGGAGGAACAGGCTGGGGTTTAGGCACCTCCTCTTCACTTCGCCCCCTTGAAAGAGACTTCCTGAACTGCCTTCTACCTTTACGAAAAATGTCTGACAATTTTCTAGGTGGAAAAGCGTACATCAGTTACAGTAACAGCAGAAGGTTAATATTAGCAAATCTGAATTTAGTATTCCAGTTAAGAATATGATCACCAATGTACACAACAACATGAGCATGCAACCACATTGAGAGAAAAAGTTGCCCGCATGTAATTGACTAATATTAGAAGCTTAGAGGCTTGGATACCATCACATTAGTATTCAGCTGTATTATTTTAGTAAACTTCTCATCATTTGTCTGCTATAGCATGATCAAGCTATGCTGTCCTAATCACAGAACAGAGTACAGGTATAATTTCATTACATAATAGTTAGAACTTTACTGTAGAGTATCTGCCCCTGGCACTTTAGAGTACCTAATTAGGTTAATAAGACACCCACAATTGACCAATCAAATTGTGAGATTTCATGATGCTATACATGTACATGTAGTCTAATAACATATTAACAGCAGTGATTAGTGAAACAATAACCTTTCTTGAATTATGATTTACTTCCATCCTAACAACAGTCCCAAATAACACACCTTTCTAAATAATACCACCTACTTTCTTGTCGACGTTGGGGTTTGTGGGGATGCCTCGGCAACTGCTGGTGGTACAGCACTAGGAGGGGCAGCAGGGGGAGGCAACAATGGCGCAAAGGGTGGGCCCATCTCCTCCTTTGGGGTGGCTAGCATCTTCAGGGGAATGTCTCGTAATGCCTTCATGTGGTGCATCACACCCTCTCGATGGAAATACACTAGGAATGTGTCTGGCAGCTTTTGGACAAGAACATTGGCCATTTGCACAGCACCAACAACAATCTTGTAGTCTTGAGACTGTAGCATCATGGCCAAATGACTACAAAACAAGACACTGTATTTGGAAAGTCAGCTGACAAAACATTAACAGACCTGGATACAGTAAGATCCTTCAGGATTTCCTTCAAGATGTCAGCTCTGATCAAAGAAAAGAGTTGCTGCAAAGCATATCACTACACTGGACACCTACCCAGTGCAGTACAGCATTCTCAGCATGGCTCTAAGGCACTTGTGGCGCACTGAAGACCCAGCCTTCACCATGAACCACGTACAGAAGGGGTTAGAAGAGCTTACACACTTACACACAGACCACAACTAACCATTGAGTTGAACACTTCATAGAGGGCACCAAATAAGGCTTTTATGAAGGAAGTACACAACTGGGGCTCAGCTACCAACAGGATGGCTCTAGGGTCTGCTTTTGGCTATTGAAAACAAAAAGGCAGCAGTAAGATAACACTTAAGCATTATCCATCACTATCTAACATCGAGTAGTTGCTTGTTCCCCTTGTCAGCGCTAATCACCTGTCTTCGTACTGGCCTTGTGGTGCCAGTGTCTTCATTGATCTGTGTGTGTGAATTGGTTTGTTGTGTGTGAACATAAATGTTGACCCAAAGTTCAAAGTGCAGGATGCGTGGCATACTCTCGTGGTCAGTGTGTATAGTATGTGGTTTTGTGTGGTTTTGTGCAGTGTGAGTATGAGACAGAGAAACACCTCCAAAGTGAGCTCAGCTGCATACCTGCTGCATGGAACTTAAATCCAGCACATAAATGTTTCCCATCACAACAAAATTGACCTCTTCTTCCCGTGCCGCATGCCCAGCCTAGGTAGGAATGGGGTAAGCGTGCAGGGTAGGTTCATAGATGATTGCGAGGCTACCTCAAAAAGCCTGTTCTCAAATGTGCCATAATCCCGCCATGTTCCATCATTCTCCTGCCACTGCCACTGCACCTTAATACACATAGTTATTACATACACATGTACATGTACCTCAAATGCACAGGCGTAGCACACATGCTCTCTCTCTCTCTCTCTCTCTCTCTCTCTCTCTCTCTCTCTCTCTCTCTCTCTCTCACACACACACACACACACATACACACACACACATCCCCCCATCACACATACATACTGGTGTCATAGCGAGCCGTTTTGTGGACATAAGCTCATCAATTTGAAAGATTCCTGTGGCAAGTGCCATGCCATGTGAGACTACTATTGCAGGGCTAATATACACATACCATCTTTTGGTAGGGGTGGTAGAAGCTCACTGCAAAGAAAGCAATGAGTTGTGACAACTGAGGACAAAACACAGTTCCTTTGTCTACCTGGTAAGTGATAAGATCTCATAGATTTCATTTGGGGAGCGAGAAACCAGCTGTAACACAAAATATAAGGGTAGGTAACTGAAAACCAATATCATACCACTTAGTAACTAACCTCCAAGTTCTCCAATGTGATTTCTCCAGAGCCAAGTAACAAGTATCGCAGTGTCTCAGCAATATCTAAGATGAAAAATGAAAACAAGAATCACATACATTGTGATTTTGCCCAATGACTGTTGATAAATCTATTATTATTTTTATAAATGGAACTCACTGAGCTTAAGTAGATCAACCGCTAACAGTGGACAGGAAGCACACAGTGTAGAAAGCATCTTTAGAACAGTTACAAACACACTAGAGCTTATAACTGGTGGGGACACTATCAACTGGAAAAAATAAATAAATAAATTATTAAGGGTTAGGTATAGCATACAGCCTGAATGTACCAGTTGCTGCATGTTGTTTAGCAAGCCATGAGATGCCACTTGATGGAGTATCTTCTGTTATAAACACAATATGAATGTTGCCAAAATGATCAAAGAATTTTCTGAATTGGCACTTACAGGATTAGTGCTGAAATTGTCTGTTAAACGTGAAAAGCACATACAACAGCTTTCTACTGAACGTTTGTCTTGAGTCGACAACCTGCTAGACAGGACAGGTATGGCATCAGCCACTAGGGCAAAATCTTCTTCTGTGATGAACTGGCAACAGTTGGCAGCTACACTTAGGGCACAGCGCTGGTAGCACAAAAGGCAAGCTTAAATGACATGTTGGTGCACAACAAATGTACATGCATACCTGAGTGCCTATTGAGAAGAAATCCAAGTACAACAGGCAAGCATTTAGCCCTCCCTGCAAGGAAAAGCAATATCAACATCAACACTGCAAACTACCACTTGAGGCAAAAAGCCCACCGCCTGAAGAATGGCCTTGCTGTGTTTCCTTGAGAGCATCTCAAGGGTAGTAAGGGCCTGCTCGGCCACGTCCATGCACTGAATGACTTGGAGCTTCTCAATGAGCAAAGGAATAGCATCAGCTACCACTACTGCTGATCTAGGTAGAGCCTCCATCATGTAAGTCAGTGCTCTACAAGTATTAACCAGCTGGGGGGAGGGAGAGAATAACTTATCTGTGTGATCTTTGGGTGTAAGTAATAACCACAAAATATAAACATAACCATCCTGGTACAGTACAGGTTAACACCTAGGTTGGGCCCAATGAATGTGTTGACAGACAAACCACAAAGCAGTTTCTCCAAACCACTCATAAAAGTCTTCAACACTAACCATATCAAAATTGTGCTCCATGGAAAGCAAATTGATCTGTGGATAGATCAAACATCACATTCAACACACCTAGGTTTATTACATGTAAAAGGTAGGTGGAAACTTACTAATGCTGGCACTGCCTGTTTTACTGGAAACCCACTCAATGTGTCTTCATTGCCCATCACCAGAAGCTGACCCAGTTCAATGCAGGACTGCAGTTGAACACTCTCGTCCTGCATCTGCTCAATGCCAGCTAACAGTTGTATTGCTTTGGAATCTTCATTTAGAGAAGAACATGTGAAACTAAAGATATAACTTAGTTAGTCTCTCAACTGTTAGAAGAGCTCGCAGACTTATGAAGTATCCAATGCATCTTGGACCCTAATGCTCCCAAAAGATGAGGTGGAAGACCTCGTGCCTCAAGTAAAGCTTTAAGGTGAAGAATAAAAATAAAATCCATGCCTCCCCCTCCTTTCTTAAAAGCTAAGTGGGTCCTGTGTGTATGTATTTTGATGCATGTGTGTGTGTGTGTGTGTGTGTGTGTGTGTGTGTGTGTGTGTGTGTGTGTGTATGTGTGTGTGTGTGCACATCTTACATTGTAGCCTTCGAGTCTCTTCAGACATCATTGCAAAGGGATCTGAAGCCCTGCTGCCTTCACCACCCGGACCCCCAACACTGGCACCACCAGAATATGAAGGACCCTGGTCTTCACTTCCATTGCCCTGTGGCTGGAGCTCCTTACCTGGGGAGTGGCATGTATTGAACACATGAAACAGACAGGCAAATACTCATTATGCAATGAACAGAAGTTCCCTACCGGTGTTATCTTTGGTACTGGTGATGAGGGGGCAGGAGAGAACATCAAATGTTATTTAATACTGTATGCACTTGGAATTTACCCATCAGAAGCCATGCCAATATGTATGAAATCAAAGGCAGGTACTGATATGTTGTTCACAATCTCGCAGTCCCTGTGTGAAGAGTAGGCCACATGTGAAGAGTAGGCCACATGTGACTTCCACTATGCAATAACAATACTTTTGCACGACCCTTCCTTTGCACCTGTACCTATGAACAGACTGGACAAGCTCACCTATTGACACCTGCAACTTTGGTCCTGCCCTTTCCTTTCTTTGCTGTACTGTTCCTCAAACTTCTTTCTGACCTTTCCTTGTCCTGAGATAGGTGGGGGTCCACCACAGCCCTTACTTTCCCCTTAGCAGCAGCAGCAGCAGCAGCAGATTCTGTGTTGCTCCCCACAGCCCTCCTCTTCTTACCCCTGGACTTAGTCTCTTGTTGAGGGTCACCTGGATCTTCACTCACTTTCCTTGCGCTTTTGTCCCGACTTGAAGCACCGTGCAGGGCCTTTTGTCGCTGCTTCAATACTCTGGGTACAGTTTCCTTGACTTCCTCTTCTGATGAGTCAGACAACTCGCTGGTAGAAGCACTGATCTGGTTCAGTGCACTCTTCTTGGCAGGTAGCTTGAGGCTCACTTTCACACAGTCAGAGATATTCAACACGTGATTGTTTTTGTTCCTCTCTGAAGTGGCAATGAGGGGCTCGGTTTTCTCCTTAGCAGGTATAGCAATCTCAGAACCAGCTGAGATGCGAAGCCGTGAAGACCTCCGGACAGTACTTGAAGACTCGGCTACTAAACTTGAAACAGATTCTGACAAAGGTTCTGCAATACTCTCAGTTTTTGGTGAGAACAATGGTGAGCCCGTTCCCTTCAACTGCAACCGTTGTGAACGACGCAAAGTTTGCGGTACAACTTTATCTGGAGATACTACTCTAGCCCTAAACAAAAAATAGCACACACATGTAATTAACATACCACACACACACACACACACCATACACCTACACACACAAAAACCTCAACACACCAATACGTACATAATTATCAAACGCCTTACTCAACTTCACTTACTTTTTCGCGTTCTTTTGCTCCGTGTTAACCGAAAGACTTCGTTTTCCCTGTGGATTCCTGCAATAGTATTGATAAACAATACTTATTATGTACCCCTCTATTTAAAGCCCATTGAAACGTAAGTAGTCTACATCTCTCTACTGTACACGTTTTCGTTTTAGGTAGGTTTTCAGGGCTTAGCCTAATGAAAAAATCTTTTACAATATGAATGGACATTTCTTTCCTAGTATACCACACAACAGCTTATGACGGTTGAAACAAACCTAGAGTGCGAGGAATCCTCGTTCTGAACTACCGCACACGATTCTTCCATTAGCCATACGCACACGTCTTCTGCTAGACGCGAAACTATTATTAACTAAAATACGTTTCTTAAAACAACCCCCTAGTTACATATTAAAAATGTGCGGCCGTCCGTCTCAAATTTTCGCGGGTACTGAACCACGTGAGCTTCGCACACAAAAACACCAAATGGCGGTACGTTTGAACCGAGAACTTGAACTCGATTTGAACGATGCAACAAGCGAAACTGTTTTGCGACATGTTGCTTGGAAAAAAGAAGTTCTCAAGGCAAAAAAGCTTTTTGAAACATCCAGCCAAGCTCCGTCGCCATCCAAAGATTATTGTCAACTCATTGTCACAGAAAAGGGCGTTGTCATGCGAAGGTGGAAGATAACTTTGAGGAATGCGTCTTCAAGGCACGCAACTGCACCTACGGAAGACTTTATTAGCTACGAAGACTTCCTTTACGATACACAGCGTCAGAAGGACGTGGAGTACATATTTGGGAGAGAGGTTGCATACCAAGTGAAGAGAATACTCGGTGGAACCAATGACGAACTCAGCAAATTGCCAACTAGCGTTATGGTTAACATTGCCGCATACCTGGACCTTCAATCTATTTCTATCCTATCACAAGTCAACAAACATCTCAAAGAAGTTTGTAGTTCTGATCAGCTCTGGGAGAAACTATACCTCAGCCACCAAGGTAAACCGGCTGAAGAGGTTATTAGCCTGGCCAAAAGTATGGGATGGAGGCAAGTTTTTTTTATGAACAAACTTCACCTGCAAAAGGAACTCTCAAGACGACGACGCATTCTAAATTCTCCACTCCACTGATCAGTGTAATAACTAGACTGTTGTACACACACCACGTGCAGCCACCCCATCATCGTTATATGTTGCTCTTGTACCAGTTTGTAGCACATTTTCTCGGCAGCAGAGGAATGGGGAGAATCAAAAAGGTCACTATGCATGAATGGTAACCTGGCTGCTTAATGATTATGCTTGTACCCTATACACCTCCCAACCTTCTGTTCAAACATGTAATAAGAAATGATGTCATTTGAATATTGCTCAGACACGGGTTACAACGAACTTCAAACCACACAAATCAGTTTGGGGTGAAGGAGGAAAAAAAAAAAAACACACAATTTCCATAATGCAGTTGAGGGGGGGGGTTGGCTACAATGTTAGTTGATGGATGGTTAAATGAATGACACAAACACGACTGGGGGGTGAGGGGGGAGGTAAAATCATGTTCGCCCTTTTTTTTTTTTGGACACTGCAGGGCATTTGTTTTCAATCACACCTGAATTTGCTCTTCAGGCTGGTGATGGTACTGGTAGGAAGTGCTACTTTCCTCAGTAGCTGTGCAGGGGAGTGGAGAAGGTCACAAAAAACAAACAACGGAAAGGGATCTACTTACGAGTGACAATGTTCTGGACAATACTGGCAATGAGTGGACTGACTGATGTACACTCGGGCGTTCCAACATTTTCCCCACCACTACTGGTACTGATCTATGACACAAGATACAAAGAATGCCCCGACATAGCAACAAGCAACAACAAGCGTATGCACATGTATGTATGTAGATTTGTAATGTGCGCACACACACACACACACACACACACACACACACACACACACACACACACACACACACACACACACATCTAATGAAATAGTTCATTTACTTAACAGCCAGTCTCTCTATTGTATCCCACAGAACACACACAACCTCACACCACACCTGCACACACAAACGTGTTATGTTAAAGGCTGTTAGCAACTGGAGGACTAGGTACCATCAAGTGGCTCCTACCTCCTGGGCAGAAGAAAATGCTGGCAGTGGTGGCACACGAGGTGGGGTCACAACTGATGATGCAGGAGCTACATGGGGAAGAGGACAGCATTGACAGCCTTCTAGTAAGCATAATGCTCCACTACCCCAGTCCAAAGTATCTTTGTCTCCTCACCCTACTCTGCCCCATCCCATCCCAATATTTGACTCCAGGATCAACTAACCGGGAGGAAAGAAGGTTGTTCCTCCTACTGCTGACTGTGGGCCCAGGACAGGTGAGCACAAGGGAATGAACATCTGTGGCACTGGAGCAACATGTGGTCCCATGGAGACAGGGATAGAGAACGGCTATATCCAAGAACAAAAAGTGAAGATGAGAACCAAGTACACTTAAGAATACACATGCAACACAACAGAGCGCATACACATACACATATCACGCCAAGTTTACTAAAACAGCAAGGACAGCAGGTTAGCAACGGCAGAGAACAGCAACAACAAACAAACAAAAAAATATATGGCAGCAATGGCAGCAGTGGCAGCAGTCTTAGAGGGTTAAGCGTGTTAGGTTGTCAACAGTAACTGGTTTTTTTTTGTGGGGGCAGGGGGTTTGGCTTGACCTTTCCTGCGCTAGCAGCAAACTAGTAGTGCAAAAGCTCCATGGAGGCCATGCAGCGAACTACACCATGATGAGTACCCAACCTTTTGTATTCCAGTGTGCAAAGGAGGGGAAGGGAAGGACGGAACGGGAGGAGGAGGAGGAGGGTTTGCACCCATGCAAGATCCCTCCACCCCCTTTTTTTTTGTTTTGCTGAAGGAGGGGCATACCAAATGGCTACTTGCAGTCACCAGTCTACTGGGGAAGAATGCAGACACACACACACCAAGGAGAGGGTGGGTGAAACCAGTGCACAGTTTATCTTTGTGACAACAAAATAACACACGAAACAAAACAGGGCGAGGAAACAACAAGACAAACAAATGACCCTTGCAAGTGATGACATATCTGTGATACACATGGGGAGTGGCCTCAGCAACAGCTGGGACCATGATATGAACAACGTGCAAGAGACTTCCATACCAAGTACAAAAGATGTGGTGACAAGGGTTACAACCACACATTAGGGCTGTGTGTACATGTGTGTGTGTGTGTGTGTACATGTGTACAATAGTGCTGTACATGTGGGTGGTATGTGCCTATCATAACATTCACGACTGCCTATCCTTTCCGGAAACTTATCTTCACACATTTTTTTAAATGTACTTATACTGGCACACATGCATACCTATAATACCTGCAAAACAGTATATAAAACCCAAACATATAATCTGTTCCTTAGCAATAAGCATTCAAAAATAATAATCAAAATAATAATAATAATTGCATGGGACCCATGTTTGAGGGGTAGAAATAATCCTGATAGTGATGTGACATTTGATGGGTGAGGGGGGATGGGAAAAATAAAACACAACCAAAAAAAAAAAAACCTGGCTCAGAACACAGAAGCCATTCTTAGAGTCTCTAATTTGTATCTCAAGAATTACTACATTGTTTTCTATGTACTTTGAGGAGGACACACCACCTGTTATATGACCGCATTTCTTGTGTGCACACTATTGACAACCAAACATCACCAAGACTCATTGCTGAACCATTGGCAGAATATACAGAGTTTACCCCTGCATACAGAACAATGCAGTGCAAGCTGCATCAAGGAAACCGAAATAGTGTGTGTGTGTGTGTGGGGGGGGGGGGGGTGTACTGAGGAAAATACCAATGAAATGTGTGTGGACAACAGAATGGGGAGAGAAAGGACCTTGTTCATTATGCTCACAAGTCATGGGTGGTACACTATTGAGTCGCTCAAAACACCATTCAATGTTTGTAACTTCGATTACAGATCAATTCCTCAGCTTTGTGACACTTCCTAAGCTCAGTAACCATCATCCATTTTTGTATATGCACATTTTGGCATTTAGCTTTAATACACCACAGAAGTTTCTGATACACAGACTTTTAATGATTAAACATGTATGGTTGCTCATCCAGTACAGAACCCAATGGTACTAAGCTAGCTGACCAGCCAAAGAACAATGTTGAAATGAAGCCCAAAGAACAATGCTGAAACGAAGCAAGAGCCAACCCTGCCTTTTATATACACTTGAACCCATTTACCATCAATGGGCTCTTCATGGACACAAAACAATGAGAACACAGCTGGACACAGAAACATTGTGCTGTATAATATGTCCA